>PVJS01006657.1:0-58959 GCA_004027185.1 Glis glis
TATTTTTTATCCTTTATTTTGAAACCGGGTCTCACTAAGTTGCAGAGGGCCTCACTAAGTAGCTGAGGCTGGCCGCGAACCCGGATCCTCCAGTCTCAGCCTCCCAAAGTACTGGGATTACAAGCGTGCGCCACCACGCCCGGCTACTTTGGTCCTTTTTTCTTCATGACAGCTACAATACAATTTACTGACTATTTAAAGCTCAGGTCATTATAACTACAGAACTTTACTTGATGGGACTATTCTCAAATTCCTCTTAGGAGTCAGCAGTTCTGTATGTGACCCTTCAAGACATTGTTTTGGGAGACAACAAATGTTTCTTGAGCTTTAACAGGCAAATAGTGACTCCTTGACAGTAAAGTAATCTAAGTATCTCCTTAAAATCCTGTGAGTGAGTGCAGTTAGATACTTTGGAAAATTGTAGAGATAACTACAGAAATTAGCTCTGAAGCCGGGCGTGGTGGTGCGCACTTGTAATCCCAGTGCTTTGGGAGGCGGAGACCAGAGGATCTGGGTTCGCGGCCAGCCTCAGCTCTTTCTCTCCCTGTCTCTCTGTCTCTCTCTCTCTCTCTACTTAGTGAGGCCCTCTGCAACTTCGTGAGACCCGGTTTCAAAATAAAGTATAAAAAAATAGGGCTGTGGGTGTAGCGCGGAGGTAGAATGCCCCTGGGTTCAATCCCCGGTACCGCAAAAAACAAAAAAGAAATTAGCTTGGAATAAAAATTGGAATAAAATATAGTAAGATAGCTGTTAGCAAAGTGGTACTTTTATAAACAACTTCAAGACATAATTGATATATTGCACAAATTTAAAATATTCAGCTTGACAAATTTTGACATATTTGTATTCACAGGAAGCCATCACCATAAATCAAGATAGTGAATCTAATAAAAACCTCCATAAGTTTCTTCATGTCCCTTTGTAGTGTTTGTCTCCTGCTTCTCCATATCCTCCTTCACCCCCAGGGAACCATTGCTTTCTTTCATGATAGATTAATTCTGCTTTTTAGAAAATTTTATGTAAGTAAAATCATAGAGTAGAAATACATTCCTGGGAGTAGAGTGAGGTTGGCTTATTTCAGTGAGTGTAATTATTTTGAGATTCATCCATAAGGTAGTAAGTATCAATCTTTTTATTATATTCATTATATGAATATACCACAGTTTATCTATTCACCTATTGATGGACATTTGAATTATTTCCAGTTTTTAGCTATTACAAATAAAGCTGCTAAGAGCATTAGTACAAATTTTTGTATGAACATATGCTTTTATCTATTTTTTTTGTGGTACCGGGGATTGAACCAAGGGTCATTCTACCTCCAGGCTACACCCCTGGCCCTATTTTTTATTCTTTATTTGAAACAGGGTCTCACTAAGTTGTGGAGGACCTCACTAAGTAGCTGAGACTGGCTGCGAACCTGGATCCTGTGGTCTCAGCCTCCCAAGTACTGGGATTACAAGCGCGTGCCACCATGCCTGGCTATGCTTTTATCTTTTGAAGAAAATGTCAGTTCCAGTTTTCTGAAGTAGTTTTACATTTCTTTCACAATTTTATTCATACAACAGTGTATGAGACTTCCAGTTTCTCCACATCCTTGTTAACACTTGCTGTGGTCTGTTGTTTGTGTTTGTTTGTGGTACCGGGGATTGAACCCAGGGGCATTCTGCCTCTGAGCTACACCTCCAGCCCTATTTTTTATACTTTATTTTGAAACCAGGTCTCACGAAGTTGCTGAGGGCCTCACTAAGTAGCTGAGGCTGGCCATGAACCCGGATCGTCCGGTCTCTGCCTCCCAAGTACTGGGATTACAAGCGTGCGCCACCATGCCGGGCTATGGTCAGTTTTTAATTTTAGTCATTCTAATACTTGTGTACTGGTTTCATTTTGTGATTTTTAAATTTTATTTTATTGATGACTGGTGATGTTGAGAATCTTTTGTATGTTTCTTTGCCATCTACCCAGATTTTGCCTTTGCTTTTTATTCACCTAACAATTTCTTTTAAACAAAAAAATTTACCAATTTTGAAACCTAATTTGTCAGTGTGTTCTTTTGTGGATTATGCTATTGGTGTTGTTTCTCAGCTATGTTTACTTCATCAAGGGTTATAGTTGTTTTCTACTATTTTTAATAAAGATCTAACAGTTTTAGGTTTAATATTTAGGTCTGTGATTCACTTTGCATTAATTTTTGTGTAATGTGAAGTATAAATCAAAACTTTTTTGTATATGAATATCTGTCTTCTACCATTTGTGGAAAATTATCTTTGTGCTTTTGTTGAAAATCAGTTGTCCATGGGCTGGAGGTGTAGCTCAGTGGGAAGAGTGTGTGCTTAGCATGTATAAGGCCCTGGGTTCAATCCCAAGCACACACAAAGAAAAAAAAAATCCATGTACATGTGGATCTGTTGTATTCTATTCATCTATTTGTCTTGATACCAATATGATACTCTGTTGATTTTGTAGCTTTATAATAAGTCTTCATATTATGTGGTGTTAGTCCTCCAACTTTGTTCTTTTTCAGTTTTTTAGCAGCACACACCTGTAATCTTAGTACTTGGGAGACTGAGAGAGGAGGATCACAAGTTTGAGGCCAGTCTCAGCAACTTAATTAGACCCTTTTTAAAAACAAACAAACAAACAAACAATATAAAGGGCTGGGGTTGTAGCTCAGAGGTAGAGTACCCCTGGGTTTAATCCCCAGTTATACACACACACACACACACACACACAGTTATTTTGTTCTTTGCATTTCTATACAAATTTTAAAACTAACTGGGTGTGGTGGTGCATGCTTGTAATCCCAGTACTTGGGAGGCTAAGACCGGAGGATCTGATATAATCAATTTTTTTTTCCCGTACCGGAGATTGAACCCAGGGGCATTCTACCTCTGAGCTACACCCCCAGCCCTATTTTTTATTCTTTATTTTGAAACAGGGTCTCATTAAGTTGCAGAGGGCCTCACTAAGTAGCTGAGGCTGGCTGTGAACACAGATCCTCCTGTCTCAACTTCCTAAGTACTAGCATTACACCCAGCTTAAACTAATCAAGTTCTTTCAGAAAATATGGTGAGAATTTAATTGGGATTGTGTTGAAACTGTATATTAATTGGGAATTGGCATGTTCATGTTCTAGTTCATGAATGTGATGTATCTCCGTATTTAATTTCTTTCAACAGTGTTTTATGGTTTTGGTATATAAATCTTGTTAAATTTATCCCTGAGTATTTATTTATTTATTTATTTATTTGGTGGTACTGGGATTGAACCCAGGGGCATTCTACGCCAGCCCTTTTTATTTTTTGTTTTGAAACAGGGTCTTGATAGGTTGCTGAGTCTCACTACATTGCTGAGGCTGTCCTCAAACCTGTGATCTTCCTGTCCCAGCCTCCCAAGTACTGGGATTACAGGTGTGCATCACAATGCCCAGCTATCCCTGAGTATTTTTAAATTTCAGTTTCCAGTGTTGCTAGCATACAGAGCTACAATAACTTTTTGTATGTTAGTCTTGATTTCTGTGTCTTTGCTACAATCACTCATTGGTTCCAGATTTTTTTTGGTAGATTCTCTTGAATTTTCTGTTACTGAACTTGTCATCTGCAAATAAATACAATTTACTTTTTTCTTTCCATTCCAGATAAATTTTATTTTTCTTGCCTTATTGCATTGAATAGAACCTTGAGTATAGATTTGAATAGATGGTGTAGGAATGTACATATTTGTCTTGTTCCTGATTTTAGGAGAAAGCATTGTCAGCTATAGGCTTTTAATTTTGTGATCCTGTGGAGCGGACCCAGGGCCTTGTGGATGCCAAGCAAATACTTTCTACCCCTGAGCTATACTCCCAGCCTCTGGATGTTAGGTTTTGTCACGTGCTTTTTATTTGTGTGTTGACAGACACATAAAACATAGTGAACTATAAAAAATAGTGAACTATATTAATTGATTATTTTCAAATATTAAAGCAAACTCATATTTCTGGGTTAAACCATACCTAGTCATGCCATATTATCATTATTATTATTACTATTTTGTGTGTGTGTGTGTGTGTGTGTGTGTGTGTGTGTGTGTGTGTGTTGCTGAGAATGTAACCCCTGGGCATTTTACCTCTGAGCTACACCCCCAGCCTTATTTTATTTTTTTATTTTGAAACAGGGTCTCACTAAGTTGCTGAGGCTGGCTGCGAACCTGTGATCCTCTTGTCTGAGCCTCCCAAGTACTGGGATTACAAGCTTGGGCACCATGCCTGGCCGTATTATCTTTTTGATAAATTGGTGGGATCAATTTACTAAAGCAATACTCAGAATTTTTGCATATATCTGAGGGATATTTATAGTTTTATTATATTGTCTTTGGTCTTGGATCTGAGTAATGCTGTCCTCATAGAATGAGTTGGAAAATAGTCCTTTCTATTTTCTGAAAGGTTTGTGTAAGATTGATAAGATTCCTTCTTAAATATTTGGAAGTTAGCCAGAGAAGCCATCTGGGTCTTGAGTTTTCTTTGTGGAAAAGTTCTTAGCTATAAGTTCAGTTTCTTTAATAGACATAGAGGTACTTGGATTATCAATTTTTTCTTCAATAAGCTTTAGTGACACGTTTTTCAAGAATTTTTAAAAATTTCATCTGAGTTGCTGAATATATTGGCACAAAGTTGTTCATAATATTCCTTATTAAATATGTGTAGCCGGGCATGGTGGTGCATGCTTGTAATCCCAGTACTTGGGAGGCTGAGACAGGAGAATTAATTACAGGTTCACAGCCAGCCTCAGCAGTTCAGTGAGGCCCTCTGCAACTTAGTGAGACCCTGTTTCAAAATAAAAATAAGCCGGGCGTGGTGACACATGCTGGTAATCCCAGTATTTGGGAGGCTGAGAACCGAGGATTGCAGGTTTGCAGCCTGCCTCAGCTACTTAGTGAGGCCCTCCGCAACTTAGTGAGACCGTTTCAAAATAAAGAATAAAAAATGGGGGGAAGGTGCAGCTCAGAGATAGAATGCCCCTTGGATTCAATCCCCAGTACAAATAATAAAATAAAATAAAATAAAATAAAATAATAAAATAAAATAAAATAAATAAAATAAAATAATAAAATAAAATAATAAATAAAATAAAATAATAAAATAAAATAAATAAAATAAAATAATAAAATAAAATAATAAATAAAATAAAAAATAAAATAAAATAATAAAATAAATAAAATAAAATAATAAAATAAAATAAAATAATAAAATAAAATTAAATTAAATTAAATAAAATAGGGATGAGGGTATAGCTCGGAGGGTAGAATGCTTCAGGGTTTAATCCCCAGTACCACACACACACAAAAGTAAATAAAATAGAACTGAAGGTGTAGCTCACAGGTAGAATGCCACAGGGTTCAATCACCAGTGCCACCAAAAATAAATAAATAAAGTGTAGAATAGGGCTGGGGATGTAGCTCAGTGGTAGAGGTAGAGTGCTTGTCTAGCATGTGCAAGGCCCTGGGTTCAATCCCCAATACTACACACACACACACACACACACCACACACACACACACACACACAAGCTATGTGTAGAATCTATAGTGATTTCACCTTTCTAATATTTTCCTTGATTTATCTGTTTTGGGATTAATAAATTATATTGATCTTAAAGAACTAACTTTTGGTTTCATTGATTTATTTTTTGTTTCTAACTTTGATCTTTCTTTTCTTTTTTCTGTTTATAATGGATTTTATTTGGTTTTACTTTTATGTTTTCTTAAGAGGAAACTAAGGCTTGTGAGCCCAAAATCACAAACAAGGTTAAAATAAAAGCAAAGACAGTTTTATTCCAATACTGAATAGTTTTACAAATGGAGATAGACCAGTTTAGAAATTAAGGAGTATTCCAAGGAGATGAGGCTGGATCGAGGCTTTTGTACAACTAAAAGGAGAAGAGGGAAAGCTTAGTTCAGCCTTCTTTGGAGATAAGCAGGAATTGAGTGAGTCCAGTGCTGGGAGACTGATTCCAATCAGGGTGGTTACAAATTTTGTAAGTCCATTGACATATCTATGTCAAGGACAGACTAGTTCTTCTAGACTCTTTCCAGGCCCCTGGGGTATTTATAAAGTAGTGAAAATTATAAAGTACTGAAAATTGTTTTATCTTCAGTTGTTGACATTGTTTGTATAGCAGCATGCCTTGTTAGCAAGTTTCTAAGGGCTTACAAAGGGATTTTGCTTATTTTGACTTTTATCAGGTTGTTGACTTGAGACCATTCTTTTAGTGTTGTAAATTTGCCTCTAAATACTACTTTAAAGCATATCACAAATTTTGGTATGTTGTGTCTTCATTTTCTCTCTGCTCTAACTTCCTTTGTGAATTCTGCTTTGACTCATGGGTCATTTAGAAACATGCTAATTTCTGTACATAATTTGGGATTTTTCAGAGATCTTTCTGTTGTTGCTTTCAAATTTAATGCATTGTGTTCAAAGAACATATTTTGTATAACTTGAATCTTTTAAAGAATATTGAAACTTGTTAACGTAGGTCTTAGAATATGTTCTGCCTTGGTGATGTTTTCAAAAGGAATGTCATTTAGATCAAATTTTAGAAAATTTTGGCCATTCTTTAAATTTTTTGTCACTTCCACCTTTGGATACTAGAATTACATGCATTTTAGGCTACTTGAACTTGTCCCATAGCTCATTGATATTATTGTCATTTTTTATTCTTTTTTCTCTGTTTTATTATAAATAATTCTTGTTTCTATGTCTTCATTAGACATTTGCATCTACAATGTCATATCTTTCATTGTTCCATCCGATGTGCTTTTAGTCTCAAATATTATAACTTTAATCTCTAGAAGTTTGGTTCGAGTCTTCTTAATATCTTCTATATCTATATTTAACTTTTTGAACATAAGGAATACAGTTATAAAAACTGTTTTAATGTTGTTTTCTGATTTTAACGTCTATGTCAAGTCTGAGTTAGTTTTAGTTGATCAATTCTTTTCACCTCATTATGAGTTTTTTCCAATTCTTTGTATGTTGCAATCTTTGATTAGAAGCCAGACATTATTAATTTTAATTTGTTTGATGCTTTAAAAAATAATCCTATAAATATTCTTGACTTTTTTCCTGGGGTAAAATTAAGTTACTACGAAATGATTTGATCCTTTAGGGTCTTGTTTTTAAGATTTGTTAGGTGGGAACAGGAGTGTTTGATACTAATTATTTTCCACTACTGAGGCAAGATCCTTCTTAGTGTTCTATATAACACCCCATGAAAGATTTTGCAACCTGACTAGTATAAATAGGCACTATTCCCATCATTGTGTGAGTGCCTGGTACTGTTCTCTCTTACCTTTTTGGATAGTTCTTTCCTTAGCCTCAGAGAGTTTTCTTACTCCTGTGCTGAATATTCTCTGCTGATCTGTGGGATTCTCTGTGTAACTCTGTCTCCTTCATTACTAGACCTTTCAGATTCTCAGAGTCTTCCTGGGTTCTTGCTCCCCATGGAAACTCTGAAAGCAATAAGCTGGGGCAGTGATAGGGCTCCTCTAGCTGTCTCTCAGGGATTATTGTCTTCTGTTGTCCAGTTTCATAGTCACTGTTATTTCGTATGTTTTTTTCTTTATTTTTTGGCAGGTAGGATGGGAAACCTAATCCCTTGTTAATTTATCTTACCTGGAAGAGGAGGTCTGGCACTCACTCACTTTTTTTTCCTTTTTCCTTTTGTGATACTGGGCATTGAACCCAGGGGCACTCTACCACTGAGGTACATCCCCAGCCAGCTCTTTTTATTTTTTTAATTTTGAGATGACTAAGGATAGTCTTAAACTTTTGATCCTCCTGCCTCAGTTTTGTGTACCACTGTATTCAGCTTTTGGTGCTCATTCTTGATTTGAGTATAATAATTTCTTGAGTTTTGATTTTGTACTGTTGAACACATTTGACTGTTTTATGTATACCCTTAAAGGTTTATATGTTTGTATGCTTAAAAAAAACTTAGTTTTAAAGCTGCTTATTGGCAAAATGGCAATTTACCTTATATCTGGAATCTCCTGAATATTTTGCCAATTTCAGTATGTCTTTCATGATGTCTAGTAAAATAAAATTACATAACCAAACTGTTCAAAACAAAGTTGGGAATAAATTAGTAAGATAATATATATATATTTTGCGGTACCAGGGATTGAACCCAGGGGCATTCTATCTCTGAGCTACACCCCCGGCCCTATTTTATTCTTTATTTTGAAACAGGGTCTCACTAAGTTGCGGAGGGCCTCACTAAGTAGCTGAGGCTGGCCGGGAACCCGGATCCTCCTGTCTCAGCCTCCCAAGTACTGGGATTACAAGCGTGCGCCACCATGCCTGGCCTAGTAAGATAATTTTTAAAGGCTAAGACCCTTCACTGAGACATCATCCTGTGCAATATGTATCAGTTCTTTGAACTGTTGATATCTTGACAAATAATTGTTATCAGTGTTGCATTAAATAAATGAACTGGAAGGCCCAGTTGTAAGTTCCTCTGTTCAAGAAATAAAATACAAGGGTCATAGTTAGAATACTTCCTATATTATACTTAAAAAATTTCTGGGGGTCTACTGTGATATAATCTTTCTTTTTTGAGATTTGCTATCAATTCAAGGGAAGCATGGCATTAATGTCAGGAAGGCAGATGTTTGTTGACTAAAATTCTGTTACTCTGACATAAGCTCTTCCTAAAAGCCCACATTTACTTTGTTATGAGAATGGGATCATACATTTCACTAGGGGACTTATCTGCTAGGGGTCCATTGTCATCCTGAGAAATGATTTATGAGACTCATACTTTTTTATCAGTCAGATGCCTGCCAGTTCCTGTGACCTACATGTAGTTTCAGCAGAAGTTTCACTATGAATGCTTGGTCTTAATGCTGATTCCCCTGGTAATCCAACATTGCTGGCTTTATAATTTAATAGGCTTCAGAAGTTCTTTGAGATAAATTTCCTATTTTCTTTTTCATGATTCAATGACTTTTGTAACATGGATTTTTATTGTGTATATATGTACTAGCATTACTTTGGACACTAAATAGACTATAAAATATATTTCTAAATTTTAAAGCCCACTTCTCATTGATTTCTATTATTGCTATGTCCTTTAGAAAAAGTTTGAGGAAGTGGGGTTCAGAGCAGAAGTCATTGTGAGTCTGATTGTTGGCACCACAGAAAGAAGAAGAAAGAGAAGGAAAAGTCATTGTGACCCCTTATCCTGTTTGTCTATCTTGGTATGCTTTCTTGGTGCCCTGTTAACTTTACTTTTCATGTCATATTTAATGAGCTTGTTGGTGGTTTACCCATTGATGTTTCCGTGTCAGCCTACTGTGTACATTTGTAATGTCAAGCAATTGTTAAGAATCAATTTAATGTGTTTATTAAGCAAATAAAGGACGACTCTGATGGTTAATTTTGTGTGTCATCTTGACTGGGCTAAGTGTTGAAATAATGCTGGTAAACATTATTTCTGGGTGTATCAGTGAGAGTGTTTCCAGAAGATATTAGTGTTTGAATCTATATAATGTAAAGCTCACTCTTACCAATGTAGACGGGTATCATCTGATCTGTTGAGGGCTTGAATAGAACAAAAAGATGGAAAAAGGGTGAATTTGCTTTCTCCTGGAGCTGGCTTGGATATCCTCCTTCTGCCCTTGGATATTGAAGCTTCTGACTTTGGGGCCTTTGGCCTTAGACTGGGACTTATACCATTGCACCCCCCACCCTCATTCATTCTACCTTCAATCATTCTACTTTTCTTTGCATATTTTTCTGCATGTTTGGAAAATTTCATCATAAAATGTTGGGAAAGAACTTAAACCTTCCCATTTTACATTTAAACGAAATTTACTGTTAGCCGTCTTCATTTTTAAAATAGTCTAATTGATTTTGTTGGGAATTATTGTCAAATACCATCTTAAACAGTATATATATATATATATATATATATATATATATACATGCATATTTTCCTGATATCTTAGGATGTCTCTCTTTTCTTTACTTTTGGTAGTGCTGGGGATGAACCCAGGGCCTTGTGCAGTGTAGGTCAGCACTTTCCCACTGAGCTATACACCTGAATCCTTAGGGTTATTTTTAAAATCAATTATTGTTTGGTGCCATAAACAAGACTTTCAGATGTATGCGAAATTTGTACTTAAATGAAATCTTAAGATTGCCGTACATTTGGAGTTTTTAAATTTCTGTTTGCAAACTAAGAGTAGCAAATAGATTTCATTTGGCATACCAGTTCTAGTCTTTTGAAACAGTGTTATCAAGAGTTCTGAAGAGCCTTTGGGCTCACAAGGAAAACAAAGACAGAATTAGCTATAAATTGCCTTGTGTCCTTTGGAAAAGGAGTAGAGGAATGGACTGGCACACATTCGTTATCTGGGGTTGTTACAGAATTTACATATAATTTGTGTACACCCCGAAACATACCAGTGAAACCAAATGTTCTTTAATGTATTGGACTTAGATGCATTTAATTCTTACTCTGCCTTTTAAAAAATTCGTGCATTATCATTAAGTGTAGCTCAGAGGTAGAATGCCTCTGGGTTTCATCCCTAGTACCACACACACCCATCCACAAAATAATATAGAGATCCTGTGTACCCTTTATTCAATTTCCCCCAATGCTGTGACAGCTTACAAACTATAATACAGTATCACAGAATATTGATACAATCAAGATCAGTTCTGTCACCACAAGGATCCCTCCCATGTTGACCTTTTAGAGTCTCCATTTTCCCCCTGCCTTTTGTGACTTCTGGCAATCACTAATTTTTTCTCCATTTCTATAGTTTTGAACGTTATATAAATGCAATCATAGTATGTGTGACCTTTTAGGATTGGCCTTTTCCATTCCCTAGAGATTCATCTAAGTTGTATATCTGTTAATTAGTTCCTTTTTATTGCTTAGTTGTATTCCATGATATGATATGCACAGTTTATTTGACCATTTGCCAGTTGAAGGACACCTGGAATGTTTCTAGTGTTTGGCTATTACAAATAAAGCTGTTGTAAACATTCATTTGTGGGTTTGTGTGTACATAACTTTTCATTTTTGTAGTATAAATGTTCAGGAGTGCAGTAAGTGGTTGGGTTATATGATACTTGCATGATTAGTTTTTTAAGAAACTGTTAACTTTTCTGGAGTAGACACACAACTTTATACGTCAACACTCTATGAGGTCATAGAATGTGTTTATCATGATTAAAAAGGAAATAACCATCCAGCAAAAATGGAATGATTAAGTGTTGAGTGTACAGCTGTTGTGGAATATTGTGTGGGTCATCAGAAATGTTTATGAACTGTTTTGTTAATATGGGAAAATGGTTATATAAGATAGAAAAGCAGACTCTAAAACACTATTATCTCAAGAAATAAAAGCCTAGAAGACAGAGAAGTAGTTCATAATTGGTAATTTGAATAAAGAATGTTTATGTCAAATTTATGTTGAAAGATACTTATATTTAGCTTGATTCTTGTATCATTCCTAGCAGCAGATGGACCCCTTTTGAAAAACAGAAGGGAGAGGGTATAGTCCTCCCTAACTAATGCTTATTTATGATACTTTTGAAGTGTTTGGGGTATTCACTGTCTAGGAAAATAAATTACTTTAAGTGTTTTCCTATGCAATAGGTGCATTATGCAAGTTAATGTAATGGTCATAAGGATACTTGACTGAGCCTGTGGTTTTCAAGATGTAGTTAAGGTCCAGCCTGGTTTTCAGGATCCAGCCTAGTTTTCTTATTTTAATGTGAGAATATGTACATGCCCTCATTCTTTAAAGTTGTTATCTTCCCTCCTTTAGCATATAAAAGCATATGTATAAGTCATCTGTCACTTGGAATGGCAGCTCACGCTTTCATTTTCCTGTGATGTCTAAGTGCTTCTGCCTCTGTTGTTCTTCCCCTCTCTTAGACTTCTTCCCATTTTATAGCCTGTGTCCTAATCCCCCACACAACTATTTTATCCCATGGTAGAATTGTCAGTGTTACAGACCATATGATCTAACCAGCCTTTCCCTCAGGTACTAGTATTTAAGATTAAATAGATTAAAAATAATTTATTAGTTTCTTTAAAATATTATTGTTGTAAAGGCTATTTTTCTGTGTTCCACTGAAAGTATGAACAGTAAGGCCAGGGCTGGGTGTGTTGACACATGCCTATAATCCCAGTTACTAGGGAGGCTGAGGCAGGAGGATTGCAAGTTTGAGGCCAGCCTCAGCAACTTAGGGAGATCCTGTTTAAAAAAAAAAAAGGCTGGAGATGTAGTTCAGTGGTAGAGTGCCCCTGGGTTCAGTCATCAGTACCACAAAAACAATGAAAATAGGAATGAAATTGAACATGATACTGATGCAGTGGTTGATTATGGCAATTTTCGTGTGCTTCAGACAAATATTTTTTAGCCTTATAGGTTAAATATTCTTTCATTAAGTTAGTGTGGAAAGTCAACCACCTCATAAATTGTTGCTTCAGTGTAAAAATGAGCCTCGGGTTTTAAAGAACATTCTTTCATTGTTGAAAAAAAGCAGTCCAGCTTTTTGTGATCTTCACCTTTGGATATGTATATTTTATCATTAGTAATACTTCTAATATCAGTCACTATCTTCAGCCTCTTTGCTTAATCTACTGGTATTTAAATAGCATTGTAGTTTCTTTGCTATTTAAGTTATACAGGGTTCATCGAAACCAAAGTAATTTATGGAAGAACTGAAGAGACAGAAGAACTGTAAACAATATATCATACTTATGAATGCTGTAGATGGGAAGACAGACAGACCAGCCTGCAGTATAGCAAGCAGTCAGTATAGAGCCAAGGCCCTGGACTGTGATTTCTCTACCTGGCTTTATTTTATTTTTATTTTTTAACATGCTTTTATTGGTGCATTGTAGTCTCACATCACAATGAATATCAATTTGATGTTAACATACATACACACAGCTCTTAGTGTCCCTCCCACCTCCCCCCACCCGTATGAAGTACCGAGAATGGTTTTGGTATATTCTCATATGTACACTTTGTTTATGATAGTAATTCCATTGATTCACTTTTTTCTTGCCCTTCCCCTTCCTTTGTACCACTTCCCTTGCTCCACTGAGGGTTCTCCATTATCAACTGGAGTCCCTTTTGTATCCCCACCATTCCTTAGGTTGCACATATTAATGAAAACATATGTCCCTTCTTTTTTTGTGATTGGCTAATCTCACTTAACATAATGTTCTGCACATCCTTCCATTTTCTTGTAAATGATGTTATTTTGTTCTTCTTTATTGCTGAGTAGAATTCCATTGTGTGTATTTCCCATAATTTTGTAATACACTCATCTGTTGATGGACACCTAGGTTGGTTCCATAATTTGGCCACTGTGAATTGTGCTGCTATAAACATGGGTATGCATATATTACTGTAGTTTTCTAGTTTCAATCCCTTTGGTATGATACCCAGTAGTGATATAGCCGGATTATATGGTGAATCCATTCCCAGGTTTCTGAGGAGTCTCCACACTGATTTCCATAGTGGTTGAACTAGTTTGCAATCCCACTAAAAGTGTAGAAGAGTCCCAATTTCCCCACATCCTTGCCAACATTTGCTGCTGTTTGACTTCTTAATGCTTGCCATTCTAATTGGGGTCAGATGAAATCTCAGAGTAGTTTTGATTTGGATCTCCCTGATTGCTAATGATGTTGAACATTTTTTCATGTACCTATTGGCCATTTGTATCTCTTCTTTCATGAAGTGTCTATTCATTCCAGTTGTCCACTTCTTGATCGGATTTTTTTTCATTGTAGAGGTCTTTTACCTCTTTGGTTAGTTTATTCCTAGGTATTTGATTGGTTTTGAAGTTATTGTGAATGGAATTATTTTCTGGATTTCTTTCTCAGTGGATTCATGGTTGGCATATATGAAAGCTACTGATTTTTTTAGGTTGATCTTGTATCCTGCATCCTTGTCTTGTTCCCGATTTTAAGGGGAATTTCCGCAAATTTCCCCATTCACTATGATGTTGGCTTTGGGTTTCTTATATATTGACTTAATGATGTTGAGGTATGTTCCTTCTATTTTGATTTTCTGAAGAGTTCTTAATATGAATGAATGGGTGTTGAATTTTGTCAAATGCTTTTTCCGCATCTATTGAAATCATCATGTGATTCTTGTTTTTAGTTCGATTTATATGGTGAATAACGTGTATTGTTTTGCGTATGTTGAACCAGCCTTGCTCTCCTGGGATGAAACCAACTTGGTCATGGTATACGATTTTCTCAATATGGTATTGAATGAGCATGGCTAGTATTTTATTTAGAATTTTTATGTCTATGTTCATTAATGATATTGGTCTGTAATTCTCTTTTCTTCAGGTATCTTTATTTGGCTTTGGTATTAATGTGATGTTGGCCTCCTGAAAGGAATTTGGAAGAATTCCATCTTTTTCAATTTCACGGAATAGCTTGTGAAGTATTGGTTTTAGTTCTTTTGTAAAGGTTTTGTAAAATTCGGCTGGAAAACCATCCGGACCTGGGCTTTTCTTTGATGGAAGACTTTTTATTGCTGTTTCTATCTCTGTGCTTGCTATTAATTGATTCAGATTTTCTATATCCTCTTGGTTCAATTTAGGTAGTTTGTATGTGTCTAGAAATCTTTTGAACTCATCCATGTTTTATATTTTATTGGAATATAAGTTTTCAAAGTAGTTTCTTAATGATCCTCTCGATTTCTTCACTATCTGTGGTGATATCCCCTTTTTTATTTCTAATTTTGGTAATTTGGGTTGATTCTCTCCTTCTTTTGGTTAGGTTAGCTAGTGGTTTGTCAATCTTGTTAATCATCTCAAAGAACCAGCTTCTTGTTTTGTTGATTCTTTGTATTTTTTTTATTCTCTATTTCATTAATTTGTGCTTGGATTTTAGTTATCTCCTGCTTCCTACTGGCTTTGGGCTTTGACTGTTCCTGTTTTTCAAGATGCTTGAGGTGTTTCATTAAGTTATTTATTTGGATGCTTTCTGTTTTTCTTATGTGGGCACTCAGTGCTATAAATTTTCCTCTTAACACTGCCTTCAAAGTGTCCCATAGATTTTGGTATGTTGTGTCTCTATTTTCGTTTAATTCCAGGAATTTTTTATTTCTCCCCTTATTTCTTTTCTGATCCATTCCTCATTTAGAAGTGTATCATTCAGTCTCCATGTACTTATGTGCTTATATGATTACTTTTGGTCTTCTTGTTGTTAATTTCTAGTTTCATTCCGTAGTGATCTGAGAAGATGCAGGGAATTATATCACATCTTTTGAATTTGCCGGTGCTTGCTTTGTGACCCAGCATGTGGTCTATTTTGGAGAATGCTCTGTAGGCAGCTGAGAAAAATGTGTATTCAGGTGTTGCTGGTTGAAATAATCTGTATGTGTCTATTAGATTCATTTGGTCTATGGTTTTCTTTAGGTCTGAACAATCTTTATTCATATTTTGTCTGGAGGATCGATCTAGTGGCGTGAACCAATATTATTGTGTTTGGGTCTCTTTGGGACCAGATGTCCCGAAGACTTTGTTTTATGAATGTGGGTGCGCCCACATTTGGGGCGTAAATGTTTACTATTATCATATCTTCTTGTTGGATTGTTCCTTTTATTAGTAAGAAGTGACCCTCTTTGTCTCTTCTGATGTGTTTTAGCTTAAAGTCTATTTTGTCACTTATAAGCGTTGCTACCCCTGATTGTTTTTGATCTCCGTTTGCATGGTATATCTTTTTCTGTCTTTTTATCTTTAGTGTATGAGTATCTTTGGCTTGAAGGTGAGTTTCTTGTAAGCAGCATATAGTTGGGTTATGCTTTTTAATCCACATTGCCAGTCTATGCCTTTTAATTGGGGAGTTGTGTCCTTTGACATTCAATGTTATTATTGAGATATGATTTTTGTTTCCTATCATTTTGAATTCTATTTTCTGTTTGCTATAGTGACAGATCTCCTTGTTTAGTTGCCTACCTGGTGGAGTTCACCTCTACAGTGGTTCTGAAAATTGCTTGTTTTTCCCTCTTTGTGATTTATTTCTTTTAGGATTTTCTCTAGTGTTGGCTTGTTCCTCATGAATTCTTTAAATGTTTGTTTATCATGGAATATTTTTATTTCTCCATCAATTTTAAATGATAGCTTTGCTGGATATATTAGTCTTGGTTGGAAGTTATTTTCTTCCAGGGTCCGGAGTACTTCATACCAATACCTCCTGGCATTCCTGACTTGGGTTGAGAAGTCCGGGGTGATTTTTATTGTTTTGCCCCTGTATGTCACCTGTTCTTTTGTTATTGCTACTTTTAGGATTCTTTTTTTGGCATCTGTGTTAGACATTTTAATTACTACGTGGCATGGGGAGGTCCTTCTTTGGTCTTGTCTTAACTGTGTTCTATGTCTCCTGTATGTGAATATCCATATCTTTTTCTATGTTCGGAAAATTCTCTCAAATTATTTCTTTGAAGAAGTTTCTTATACCCTCGGTCTGTGCTTCTAAACCTTTGATGCCTTTTATCCTTAGATTAGGATGTCTTGTATTGTCCTGTTTTTCTTGGATGGCCAGGGTGTGGTGTTGTAATATCTTCTGTATATTGTTGACTGTGTTTTCAGTTTTGAATGAACTGTCTTCCAGGAGCGATACCCTGTTTTCCATGTGGTCGAGCCTACTATAGTTGGTTTTTTATTTCAGTCTTTAATTCGTTTATTGACTCCTTCATTGCGTTCAGAGTTTCTTTCTGATTCTTTCTTAGAGCTTCAACTTCCTCCTTCATCTCCTCTACACTTTCTTTGAGGCCTTTCATCATTCTGAAGATCAAAATTCTGAATTCTCCGTCTTGCATTTCCTGCAGGTCAGTATCAGTAATCTCACTTGTTGATGCATTGTGTTTCTTGTTTCCTCACTGTTCCTCATTCTTGTATTTTCAATTTTGTGTTTCTGTTGCCTCCGCATCATCTTCCTTTCTATGTATAAGACCTCTTGATGATTCTTGTAGTCCCAATTGGGTCAGTACCTTGCAGGCTGTGGTTCCCACCCGTCTGGTTGACCGGAGTACAGTGTGTGTGTGTGTGGGGGGCACACAGGCTCTGTAGCTCGGGTGTTGGCACGTGAGGCACAGTTTGAGGCACAGTGTTGGGTGTGGGCTCCAAGGTGTGGGTGATGGTGCCGGGAGGTGCCCGGTGTCCGAGGTGCGGGTGCTGAGGTTGCCCGGGCCCCAAAGGATGTACATGTGGTCTGGGTCTCGGGTGGCGTCAGCGGAGGGTGCCCAGACTCTGATGTGCAGTGCTGAGAATCTCATGCAGGCCGAGGGGGGTGCGGGCTCTGGGTATCAGTTGGCAGCTCCTGACATGCACGGGCACTGAGGCACAGAGCAGAGGATCGAGCGTGGGATCCTGGGTCTCGGGTGGTGGTGCCATAGTGTGCCCTGGCTGAGAGGCGGCACAGAGGGTCGCGTGGATCTTGGGTGGCGGCACCGGAGGGTATTTGGGCTCTGAAGGTATCTGGGCTCTGAAGCATGGCACAGAGTCTCCCGAGCAGGCGAAAGAGGTGCATGCTCTGGTTCTTGTGTGGCATCGCCGGAGTCCTCGGTGGGCGCGGAGGGCAGCCGGTATGGTGCAGGATGGCACAGGAGTCCGAGGCAGGTCAGGGACGGCTGCCCAGGTCATGCTGCAGGGAGCGGGAGACGAGGCAAGGCAGAGAGGGCCACTCGGATTGCGCCTAAGGTGCGGGTGTCAGAGGCAGGGCGGGGAGTGCTGCCCGGGTTGTGCCAGTGGGCTCAGAAGTTCGAGGCAGGGCGGGGAGGGCCTCCCAGGTCACGTCAATGGGCGCGGGAGTCCTAGGCAGGGCGGGAAGGGCCACCCCGGTCGCGCAGGAGGGCGCACGGGTCCGAGGCAGGACGGGGAGGGCCGCCTGGGTCGCACTGAAGGGCACTGGAGTCCGAGGCAGTGCTGTGAGGGCTGCCCGGATCGCATTGGAGGGCGCAGGAGTTTGAGGCAGAGCGGGGAGGGCAGTCGGGGTGGCGCTGGAAGGTGCAGGGGTCCGAGGCAGGGCGGGGAGGTCCACCCAGGTCGTGCTGGAGGGAGCAGGGGTCTGAGGCAGGGCAGGGACGTCCACCCAGGTCGCGCTGGAGGGAGTGGGGGTCCGAGCTGTGGTGTGGAGGGTCGCCTGGGTCGCACTGGAGGGAGCAGGGGTCTAAGGCAGGGTGGGGAGGGCCGCCCTGGTCCCCCCTGGTCTTGGCCAGTGCGGGGGCTCCGATGCAGGGTGTTGGGGATCTTGTGGGCTCGTAGCACGGTGGGGAGAGGTGCGCGGCTCAGGCAGGAGCCCCCATTAGGGCAGCCTTTGAAGGGTATTCAGGGTCTGCTGCTGGGATGGCCCCACCACTCACAGATTTCTGCTCCGGTTCCTCCTCCGGATTCGCTGGTGGAGGAAGGGACTATCAGCCCTGGCTGTAGGGTTCAGGGAAGATGGCTCCTTACCGATCCTGCCGACATGGGATTGCAGTTTTCTGTAGGATTCTGTAGCTGATAGACTCGGTGTCTGTGTAGTCGTACTCAGGTTACTGGATATTGGGTGTTGGTTCTTCTATGGCTGTGCGATGTTCTTCAGTTCTGAGCCCCGGAGGTGATTTTGAGTCTGGCTCGTTTGGGGCTCCTATTCCGTGGCCATCTTGGATCCTCCTCTACACTGACTTTATATTAAGATAACCTGGAGAGTTTTTAAAAACTAATTTGGATTAACTTGGGCCTAGACAACAATATTTTATGTATCTATTTTTTCTTTGTGGTGCTGAGGATGAACCCAGGGGCATTCTACCTCAGCTAACCCCCAGCCCTATTTTTATTTTTTATTTTTGAAGCAGGGTCTCACTAGGTTGTGGAGGGCCTCACGAGATTGCTGAGGCCTCAACCTTCCAAGTACTGGATTACAAGTGTGTGCCACCATGCCCGACTCAACACAATATTTTAAAAGGCTGCCTCCCAGGATTCTAATGATTGACCAAAGTTGAGATCCTTTTTTTGTGCTAAATTTGAAACAAAGAGCCAGGTTAGTAATAGCTATAGATTTGGAATAAACACTGCCAAGTAGTGACACAGAGACTAATCTTTTATGGGAAGTACAACTGGATTGCCTCGTTGAGCCATACCTAAAGAGAAGAGCTATTAAAGTAGTCATCTTTAGCAATGAGGAATAGCAGTACATCTTTATAGAAGTTTTGTAGTTTAAAAAAGGATAAATGCAGTTTTTGTGAGGACAGGTTAAGGTAGAACCCAGTGACAGATGATCGAGACTCGTATCATCAATGATGAGTCATGTTGGTTCTTGGTAAGATGTGAGAATGACACTTACCACTGAGCTCTTCCTACCCAACGCCCATAACCCCATTCTGACCCTAAGAAAAACATCAGGACAATCCCAATTGTGGGACATTGTATAAAATACCTGACTAGTATTCCTTAAAGCCGAGAAGGTCATCACGAACAAAGGAAAGTATGAGATGCTGTCACAGACGAGGAACAGAGAAGACAACTAAATTGTAATGTGATATTCAGATAGGATTCTGAAACAGAAATAAAACATTAGATAAAAGTAAAAGAAATATGGATTAAGTAAGGGCTTTAGTTAATAATAAGTTATCAGTATTGGTCCATTGATTAATAGTTGGTGCATACCAATGTAAGAGGTTACTAATAGGGGAAACTGGATATGGGGCATAGGAGAACTCTTTGTACTATTTTCACAATTTTTCTGTAAGCCTAAAACAGTTTTAAGGTTTGAATATGTTCCCTAAAAGTTCATGTGTTAAAAACTTAATCTCCAACTTCTTATGTTGATGTGATTTGAAAGTGGGAGCCTTTGTGTGGTAATTAGGATTAGAGTACATAATGAGAGAGGGGCACTTACTATGAGATCCCTGACTACATTCTCACTTGCTCGGTTTTTGCTATGATGACTTCCACTATGCAGTGATGCAATAAAAGGCCCCTACCTGATGTGACCTTTGACCTAAGACTTTCCATTCTGCAGAACTGTAAGAAATAAATCTCTTTATAAATTGCCTAGTTTGTGGTATTGTGTTATGGCAACACTAAACAGACTAAGATGGAACCCTAATCCTAATCAGTAATTTACTTGAAAATGATGCCTTGATTTCTAGCTATCTTCACTAATTAACCCCATGACAGGGTGTGGATATGTCACTCTTGATAGTTAATTAAGTTAGGTTCACTCCATATAGAACAGTAACATTATTAGTTTTTACAATACTTAGAGAATATTTCACTGTTTTGCTATTTCAACCCCGTTTAGTCCTCCAACCCCCCAAAGGGGAAAAAGAACGAATAAAGAGGGGAGGTAAAGAAGAAAGAAATGCTAAGCAGTGAATTCAGAGTGGTGGTGCACGCCTGTGATCCCAGTACTTGGGATGCCGAGACAGGAAGATCACAGGTCTGAGGCCAGCCCCAGCAACTTATTGAAGTCCTGTTTCCAAATAAAAAATAAAATAGGGCTAGGGGTGTAGCTCAGAGGTAGAATGACTTTGAATTCAATCCCCAGTACCACACATACATGAATAATAAAAAAATAAAATACTAAGCAGTAAATTTTGGGATTCTATTGAATGAAACAACTGAAACTAAAATGGAATTATCTTTTTTATAAATAGGGTGGATTGATACATTTTTAGATGTCTTATTGTGTATAAAATTGATCTGTAATGATGAGTGAGACTCATTTTGTAAATCAGTGTTATGTTTATTTTGTGTGTTCTTGTTGATGTATTTTATTTAATTTGTGTTTGGCTGTCATATTCTTGATATTATGTGGTCATTGTTTCTTTGCTTTTTGTCACGATGTAATATTTGCTTCTTTTCCTTAGCCTGAGTTGTATCTTGATCTTCAGAATAACTGGGCATGGTATTTACATGAAGTAGATAAGCATAACCCATGTATCTTCTTTGAGTCCCTGAGAGTGGTTTTTTTTCTTCCTTTTTCTTTTAAAAAATATTTATTTATTTTTTTCTGGCAGCCTTAATAATGTTTTCATAAAATATGATCGATTTATAAGTCTGTTTAACATGCCTTTTCCTTTTTGTCTTAGTGCTTTGCTTCTAAGTTGCAGATGCAGTGGTTGAACAATACGCTGTGTGGTGTGACAGGTAAATTTCCCAATTTACCTGCCGTAATAGTGTGCTGTGTAATGCCATTCAATCATCTCTGAATTTTACTTGCCTGATTAGTTGAGTGAAGCAGATTTTCAATTTAAATGTAACTTCATCTGCTTGATTAAAAATGTAACAGAACATTATCTGCTGCAAATAAATTTCAGTGGAAGAGATGATTTTGCCTGTTTAAAAATAACATCTGTTTATATTGGCTGGAAGCAGACGATTAATACCTCTCTAATTTCGAGGTTTACCAGTCCAGCTCACCTGTCTCTTTGCATGGATAGTTGAAATTGATGGCTGTCGAGTATAAACATTTACCTGTTGATGTTTAGTTGATGGATTTCTTTTTTAAGGATAATACAGAATCCCATCATTGGGCATTCATTTATTTGCTGCTCATCAAGATGATTGACAGTTTTGCCAACAACATGGAAAAAGGATCTTCCTTCATGATGCATACGAGAAAAATTTTACCCCTCAGTGATGAGTGCCCTACAGAAAAACAGATTCTTGTGAATTCCTTTTCATAGTTGGTATTTATTTGAATTCTGGGTTTGGAGTCCATGAGTATAAATTTAAGTCAAGTATATAGAAAATGAGGGTAGTACTCCCCTGCTGGCATCTTTCATCAAGTGATTATGTGTGTAGGCCATAAGGACAAGAAAGGAGAAAGATAGGGAAAACCAAAATGGTTATATTTTCCCCAGCGCTTAGCATAGTGTTAAGCATGTACTAGACAACTCAATAAATATTTATTAAATTTGAATTAAATATTAGGCCCAGAATATATTTGATATCTTACAAATATAATAAACTAGATTTAATTGTTTAAACATGTAGTTTAAAAACTATAATAACAATTTATAGAATACTAGTTTGTCACTTTTTAAAAAATGAACACTTTAGGAGCTTATTAAAAGTAGATTTTTAAATACAGAGTCCTCCTGCAAATATCCTCTAGAGATAAAAAGGTATTATTCACTATTAATTTTCCTGACTGGTAAATAAAACTAAGTTGAAAAAATAGACGTAAAAAATTCTCACACTACTAAGATGGTAGTACAATTCAGTGGTTTATAGTATATTACAGTAAAACAGTATCCACTTCATGAAAACTGGTATAATTCTACAGTATTTAAAAGTATTATTTAAAATTAATTTTCATTTTTAAATATTTTTAATTGATACAAAAAACATAAAAAATATATATGTATATATATATATATAATGGTCTCTTCTTTAATGCCATATTTATTTTGGCAGAATATTTTGAATATGATGCTTATTAGTTGTAGAGGAATAGTATTGTTTTGATAACATTTTAATTGTTCTTTTTCAAAAAGCAAATAAAATTAGCTTGAAAATCACTGAATTGATAAATTGAAGCTCTTGTTTCAATTGTGACATTTAGAAATTCTTGACCATATTATTTGTAATTTGATTTGAAAATATATTTTTTCTGGCACCTATTTGAGGTGATTTTTTTTATCAAATTGTTTTTAATCACTAATCAAGAAAATTAGTTTCTCAAATATCTAAGATATTTAACATCTAATCAGTTTTATTGATTTGAACATTTTGGATAATTTGGTTGTTTTATTTACAAAATGTACAAATTGATGGATGAATCTTTTCAAATCCATTAGGTTAATCCTGGATA
Source organism: Glis glis (assembly GCA_004027185.1). NCBI lineage: Eukaryota > Metazoa > Chordata > Mammalia > Rodentia > Gliridae > Glis > Glis glis. The sequence continues at coordinate 22,829 of PVJS01006657.1, forward strand.
TTTAGCAGAAAATTTTATCGTAGTGCTTTAGGAGAACAGCTCAAACTATAAAAATGTACAGATAATCTAAATATAAGCATAGCTGGTATGTTCTTTAATTATAAATTTATAATTTTATCATTGTAACAAATTGCTTTAATCTTATTTAAATACTTAAATGTGAGATGTGCAGGGGTTTTTTTAGATCAATATAAAAACACTATTATATTTTGTAGGCTTTTTGTTATTATCTTGTCCTTTTGTTTATTTAGGTTAGCAAAAGGTAGATGTGATTTTCTATTTTACTTGTCCAGATGATACTTAATGTAGAATGAACTCAGAAGAGCAGATTTTGTAGCTAAAGAAGAAGCCACTATAGGTTGAGCATCCCTAAGCTGAAAACCCAAAATCACCAAATATAAAATGTTCCAAAATCTGAAACTTTGAGTTTAAATAGATGCCATAAGAGGAATATCGTACACTTGACCTCATATGATAGGGTGGTAGTCAAAATGCAGGTGTACCAAAATATTGTTTGAAAGTATCTTCAGGCTGTGTGTGTAAAGTTGTATATGAAACTTTAGATTTCAGCTTTAGACTTGGGTCCTATCCCTAAGATACGGCATTATGTATATGAAAATATTCCAAAATTTAAAAAAAATTGGAAGCACTTTTGTTCCTAAGCATTTCAGTTAAGGACTACTCAACATGTATTACTTGGCATTTGTATTATCACTCAGTTTGACTCAGCTCCTTTTTTTGTGTTGTTGTTGTATTGGCAATTGAACAGGGCATTGTACATCTGAGCTACACCCTGAGCCCTATTTTGTTATTTTGAAACAGGGTCTAAGTTGCTGAGGTTGGCTTCAAACCTATGATCTTCTTGTCCTCAGCCTCCTAAGTACTGGAATTATAGGGGTGTGCCACCATGCCTGGCTTATTGTGGAATATTACTTAGCCATAAAAAGAAATGAATCATTGGCAAGGGATCTAGCTTAGTGGTAGATTGTTTGTTTAGAGAAGAGGGGATGGCAAACTATATGTTGTTGGATTATAGGGCGATTATTGCCAGAAGTTTGTCATTGCTCATTCTTCTTTGACATTTAATGTTTTAATCTGATGTAGAGAGGACTGATACTGTTGACAGGAAAATTAGCCCACCTCTTTTTGAGTTTTTAAAAAATTATAGAATCATAATTATCAATCTTTTATAAAATGTTAAGAGTAGAACTTTAATTTTTTAATCATACAGGTACATTTATCTTATTGTTATTATTTTTGCTTATATGTTTTACATAACTTTTTTTTTTTTTTGCGGTACCGGGGATTGAACCCAGGGGCATTCTACCTCCGTGCTACACCTCCGGCCCTATTTTTTTATACTTTATTTTGAAAGCAGGTCTCATGAAGTTGTGGAGGGCCTCACTAGGTAGAGAGAGAGAGAGCGAGAGCAGAGGCTGGCCGCGAACCCAAATCCTCTGGTCTCCGCCTCCCAAAGTACTGGGATTACAAGCATGCACCACCATGCCCGGCCTGTTTTACATATCTTTTAAAGACACAGTTGTCTTGTAATTTAAAAGATGTATGTAAGACAGTTTTGAGGAAAATCAGGCGGTCTTGAAATTGTGGTATCATTTTCTTGAGATTTCAATGTATTACTTTCTTTTTGTGAGATCGACAGCCTTTAAGGTAGATTATAAATACATTGTTAAATTGGAGACACTTATCTTTCTGGAGATATTTAGGAAAATAAGAATTATTCTATATGATAATGTAAATATTTGTGAAGTATATATATTCTAACAATAAATTATGTTGACTAAAAACTTTTATCACTTTTTGGATTAAAAACCTTGTAAATCAGCATTAACTTAAAATGTTCATGTTATCAAAATTGGGAATCTTTTAATTTAATAAACAACAGTATAATGTGTACCTTTTAAAATTGTGAGAATATTCATGTTGTGACTCAGAGGAGAGACTAGATATTTGAATATAAAATCAGCTTTCAAAATCAATCCAGTGTAAAATATTGGTTGCCTTAGAGGTCAGTCATACTGAATTGTATGCTTTATTATGTTGCATTTGAAATGCAGTTTATTTTCAACCTACTGCAGAAATCCTTTACCTTTCATTTCATTTTAAGCTGCTGGGAGCTTGTTAGTTCTTGGCCCCTGTAAGCATTTTTATCAACTTGTTTTTGCAGCCCTTTCTTTTAATTCATTTGAACTGTAAAGTGTTGATATTCAGAGTATTTTGACCTACAAAAATTTTACATTCCTTTATTTTTATTTTTTTTTTTTCATATTAAGGATTGAGCCCAGGGACTTTGTACCTCTGAGCTACACCCCTAGCACTTTTTGTTTTTTTATTTTGAAATGAGGTCTCACTAAGTTGTTGAGTCTGGCCTCAAAGCTGCAATCCTCCTGTCTCAGCTTCCCAAGTACTGGGATTACAGGCTTGTGCCACTGCGCCTGGCTCAGAAATAGTAATTTTATATGATTCTAATTAATAGTAGTTTGATTTCAGTTTACCAAGTAAGTTCAGTAATACTAATAGCAAGTATGTATTCATTGTGGGTTTTCTGGTTTTGTTTTGTGGTACTGGGGATTGAACCCAGGAGCATTCTACTTCCGAGCTACACCCCCAGCCCTATTTTTTATTCTTTATTTTGAAACAGGGTCTCACTGAGTTGCAGAGACCTCACTAAGTAGCTGAGGCTGGCCGCGAACCTGGATCCTCCTGTCTCAGCCTCCCAAGTACCAGGATTACAAGCATGCGCCACCATGCCCGGATTAATTTTTGTTTTCAAACAGGGTTTCATGGGGTTGCTGAGGTTCTCACTGTGTTGCTGAGGCTGTCCTCTAACCTGTGATCCTCCTGTCTCAGCCTCCCAAGTCTGAGATTGCAGGGGTGGGCCACTACATGGGACTAATACATTGTGTTTTGATGTGTGCTTTACATATATTAATTGATTTCATCCCCTAACAACCCAATAAATTGGTTCTATTATTTCTCATTTATAGATGAGGAAATAAATGTGAAGAGGTAAATTAATGTGCCCAAATAAGTTGGAGACTCTGGATTTGAATCCAAGTGGTCTTGTTTCAGAGCCCAGACACTAAAAATGACAATGCTATGTTTCTTTCTGTTTTAAAATCGAACCCAGGGCCTTGCACACAGTAGGCAAGCTCTACCACTGAGCTCCAGCCCTGCCTGCTACTCTTGATCTAGTTCCCTCTTAACCCTATGGTAGTTTGGTGAATTCGAGCCAAATTTCCTCTCTTGCCTTGAGCCCCTCTTCTTTCCCTACACAGTGTTAGTGAGGGGTTAAGCTTTCTTGGCATTGTGTTTGTATTATAATTGTGTAATTTTTAAAACGTTTCTAACTATAGGAATACTGAGAGTCTTTCAGCAGAATCTATTATACTAATGTTCACTCTTATGTGTTATTTTGTAAATTTTAGAAGCCTTTTCTATTTCATATTTGTCTCCTCTATTTCCCTTAAACTGGGAGAGAACCTAGAGACTTCAGGAGTTCAGGTTGAATATTAGCTTGCCCAAGGTTTTTTTTTTTTTTTTGGTGGAGGAGGGGCCATGTGTGTATATACAGTGAAGTCAAGAAACTTATTGAGGGCTGGGGGTGTAGCTCTGTATAGAATGTGTAGTTAGCATGCATAAGGCTCTGGGTTAAATTCCCAGCACGAACAGAAGGAAGAAGAAAGGAAGGAAAAATTCTTACTGTATGTATTTCTTTCTGTTGGTATTTTAAAAGAAGTGCTGCACAGTTGAAAGGAAATGGTTGCTGGAAGGTGTGCATGCCTGTCTTGTATCTTATTTTTCTCTGATTTCAATCTTCATTGGACCTTCGACTCTCTTGTAACTAGTAAAATGCTACTTTATTATCAGAGTTTTAATCTCCCTTTTTTGGGGGGGGACAATATTCAATGTGCTACAAGACAAGGAATAAGTTTGTATTCATGTATCTTAATTTTCAAAATGTCAGTCAATTTGCTAAGCATTTGATACTATGCAGTAAATATGTTGCTCTTTTTCCTCTGACACATAATATTTTGGAGGTTGTATTATTTCCCCACTCATTACCCCATAGAATGAACTCTACCTTTCATAGTGAGATTTTTTTTTTTTAAGGAAGAGGAGAATCTTTTTTGTTAAACCCTTTTGCTGTAATTTTTTTTTTTTTCAGAGAGTATTAAAAACATGTACTAGGGGCTGTAGCTTCATGGTAGAGTGCTTGCTTAGTGTTCAAGCGACCCTGGGTTCGATCCCTAGCACTGCAAAAAAGAAGAAAAATTTCTAAACATGAGTATATGATATATATTTTGTTTAAGGTTATTTATTTATTTTTATATTTTCACCCCCTTTATTTTCTCCTTCTGCCCCACCTCTTGTGGATAGTATGTAAACAAATCTTGAAATTCAGGGCAGGAGAAATGGAAGAGGTTAATCTACTTCTAAGGCTGACATCATTTTCAGAGTAACTCATTCCAAGCAGAATATATTTTATTTAATAGCCATGAGAGATGGATTTTCATAAACTTTTATCAAAAGTAACTAGGTTCTTACCTTCAGTGTAAAGGGTGTTATGAAAATGTAAAGTTCATTAATATGCTGTATATTTTTATCCCCTTGAATGTAATTTAGAGATTATATACTGTAATAGGATTTATGACATTATACTGTTTAATCTTTAGGGTGTTAACAAATACATTGAGGACAGTTGGCAGTAACTTAGGTTTGCCTGCATCTTAAGAATGTATTAGTATTACTGAATATTGTGCATTTTAGGTAAAAGCAAACAAAATTTATACTGTTTGAATGTTTATAGCTTCAGATACATTTTTCTGCAGGCCAAGAATAAAATATTTAAGTACTAACAAGATGAATTGAAGATGAAATGATTATTTCTAAGGATAGGTTTTAATTAATACCTGAAGGATGATACTGGCTTTTCTTCAAAGTATTTGTGTGAATCTGAATTTGTACCTACTCAGTAATCTCAGATTTATAAAGTGAAACAATCTCTTTTCAATTTGGCACTCAAAAGTTCTGATTTACAAAAGGTAAGTGTATTTCTTTTATTAGGAATAGCTTGCCATTCTAAAGTATGAGAAGAGAAACAATAGCCCAGTGAAACTTCCTCAGTGTTTTTTCTTTGTGTACAACAAATACATTGATATTTTACTGGCATAAAATATGTATTTTTGAATCTTTAAATCATTGCTCATTTTTTTAGTTTTTCAAAATTACTTATTTTATGTTGTATTTGAATGGTTTAAATTTAAACTTCTAAAGGACAAAGAGTGTATCTTTTGAGTTTGTGGTATTGACAGTAAGTCGGTACTTAAAAGCTGTTTTGATGTCATTGTTTTCACATAGGGAAAAGGGAGGATCAATGAAAAAACCCAGGGAAAATGTCTTTGCTGTTAAAGACCTATGGATATCTGATTTTTCAGAGTTACCCTTCTTTAAAAGTTGCAAGTGGTGGTTTTATGAAGTCTTTTGGTTTTTTCTGTGTGTGTGTTGTGTGTCAAATTATCCATCAGTTGTTTGGTATATTTTTTGTCTTTTGTAATATATTTATATCTACACTGACTACTCTGTCAGACAGTGTTATACCTTTTGCTTTCTGTTTTCAAATGGAGTATATTTTAAAGCTGTCAAGAGAAGGACTATTATCATTTCTGTTATTCTTCCCTTATTTCTAATGTCCTTTCTTTTATCTTTCTGTTATCATATTTCTGTTATCATATTTCTTTCCTCTGAAGAACTTTCTTTGGCAGTTCTTTTAGAGCTAATAGGTCTGCTGGCAGTAACTTCTTAGTTTTCCTTCATCTAAGAATGACTTTATTTAACCTTCATTCTTCAAGGATAGTTTCCCTAAATATAGAATTCTGGTATAGCAGTTGCTTTTTTATTTATTTATTTATTTATTTATTTATTTATTTATTTATTTATTTTTGCTGTATTAGTGATTGAACCTTGGAGCATTCTACCTCTGAGCTACACCCCCAGCCCTATTTTTTATTCTTTATTTTGAAACAGGGTCTCACTAAGTTGCAGAGGGCCTCACTAAGCAGCTGAGGCTGGCTGTCAACCCGCGGTCCTCCTGTCTCAGACTCCCAAGTACTGGGATTACAAGTGTGTACCACAATGCCCACTGAAGTTCTTTATTTTATGAGGACTTAAAAATGGTTTATTTCATTCTGGTCCCCTTTTATCTTTTTTTCCCCTTTATCTCTATTAAGACTGCATACTTTCTATTAGTCTGTCTTCAAGTTCACTGATAATTTCTTCTATCACATCCATCCAGATGTTGAGCCTATACAGAGAGATATTCCATTGGTTATTTTATTTATCAGTTTCTGAATTTTCCATTTGTTTCCTTTTTTTAAGCCTTTTTTTAAGGGATTTTTTTCCATCTTTCTACTCATTCTAAGAGGGTTTGCTGTTTGGGGAACATTTTCATAATAATGGCTGTAAAATCTTTGTCAGATAAATTCATCATCTGTTATTTCATTGTTGGCATCTGGTAATTGTCTTTGCTAATAAGTTGAGGTTTCCTGGTTTATCATGTGTTAAATTACTTTGAATTGTATTCTGGACATTTTAAGTATTATGAGACTCTTTGTGCTGGTAAATCCTATGATGAATGTTGATATTTTTAAATTATTTATTTATTTATTTTGCAGTACTGGGGATTGAACCCAGGAACATTCTACCTCCGAGCTACGCCCCAGCCCTATTTTTTATTCTTTATTTTGAAACAAGGTGTTGCTAAGTTGCGGAGGGCCTCACTAAGTAGCTGAGGCTGGCTGTGAACCTGCGATCCTCCTGTCTCAGCCTCCCAAGTACTGGGATTACAAGCGTGCACCACCACGCCCAGCGATATTTTTGTTTTAGTAGTCAGTCAATACACTTGAATTCAGGTAGCAAGTTCTAACCAGCCTTTTCTGTGTTGTGATTCAATGCCAGTTTCTTTTATAAAACCTTTCCAATTTTATTTAGATCTATTCTACAAGTGTGTCAAACATTGGCCTGCCTGGTAACTGGGTCCATGGCATGCTATTTTAGCATCAACTCCCCACATGCACAGCTTAGGTTGAGGGGTAATCCCAGAAGTTTATAAGCAGCTTTATGGGGTCACTTTACTGTGCTTCTCCCTTTTCACCATCTTCTCTGTATGTTTTGGTTGCCTGGGCCTCTCCGTTTTGGTCTTCTAGCCACAGAGCTGGGGCTTTTATTACCCTCTGATGATGCATATACTACTGTGCCCACCATCTGAGGCCAAGTAGCAGGAAAACAGAGAAAAATAAGCATGAGTTTGTGCCATTCTCTTGAAGAGGAAGGTTTCCTCCCTCATAGTTTTAGACCCCATTGCTGCTGCTGTCATCATAACATTGCTTGGGGCCTGGGGTACAAGAGAATATTGAAAAGAAAAAAGCCTGGGGAATTTCCTCCACTCTGAGCATTGAGAGAGACTGCTCTCCTGTTCCTCAAGCTAGAAATAGAGGGCTTCTCCTGGAGTTCTCTCTTTCTACCCCAGAGTGCCCACTTCCAGAATTTGGCTGTGTTGAGTCTAGGCCAGAGGATACCAGAGGGGAAAGTGGTAAACTTGCCACCAGTTCGGTAGTTTAAATTCTGGTTTCCCCACGACTTAACTAGCTGCTTTATGCATTCTATCCAGATTTTATGTCTCTATTCAGTGAGAAAGACAGGATAGAGTGTGTTTATTCCATCTTATCTGGGTTGGAACTCCTGATATGTTTTTGAAGTCACTGAAAAATTTAAAACAAGTGAAGCAATTATAACTATAGGGTGTCAGTTTCCCCTTATTCTTTGATTTCATGTCTTACAGTGCTTAAGAGTACATGTAGAACACACATGAGGAAACTGGCCCATTTGTTTATATATTTCATGTGCAAATTTAGAAAAACATTTTGAGCCATTGAGATGGTTGCTTTTTCAGCTAATCAGGGTAAAGAAATCTTAAATGAAAAGTACTTTTATTTTTATGTCTTTCTAATTTGTCACAAGTAAGTTTAGATACCTTAGGGTTATTTTCTAGCAAGTTATTTTTGTTTGTTGTACTTATTAGAAGTGCATTAGATTGTTCTCTCTCTCTCTCCCTCCCTCTCTCTCTCTCACCAGTCATTTTTTAAAAAGTAAATTGATTTTTTTCTCATGTTTTTTCCCTCTTCTTTATTTCTTCTTACCTTTTTGACCTTTGTATTTCTTCAGGTTCATTACCACTCCTCCCCACACCCCCTGTGCTACTGCTAAAATGTGTGGATAGAAATTATGTAGAGGTGCTGCTCTGAGAGTAGTTTGAACTATGATTGAGAGGATAATCCTGCCCCCTTCCCAGAGACCTTCTGCATCATCTGTTCCCCTGGCTAATTAGAATTCCAAAGGGCATTAATAACCATTTAAATTAATCCGATTATACCTGCAATTGCTAAAGGTGAGGTTCAGTCTGTTTAACCCCTGTTAATGAACACGAACATGAATCAAAATTGGGAGAAGTTTTACATTTTATTTTCATTTCTGCCCAAGGGGGAGTGGGTGGATAAAAACATTCACCTGTCTCCTTGCAGCAACCTAGTTACAACAATGCAAGGAAGCCCTGCCATTAATATAGCCTTCATTAGGAAGCCAAAGCTAAATAGCTTGATTTTGTGAAAATACATTTGCATTCTTTGTTAAAGTCCTTTGAGGGAGAGCTGTAGAAAACCACAGAGCAGTAAATAATCCTTTAGTTAAATGCAAAAGTGTTATAAAGAGCTAAAAATCCTTTCCCTAAAAACTAGTGTTACAACAGTAATTCAACAGTAGCATTTTCCCAAGGGGCATCATGTAGATGGCAAAACAACTATAATTTCGCAACTTTAAAGAAGACTGGAAAGGAGTGAGAAGCCTTACAGGTTACCTAGTTTAAACTCCCTCTCCTTTTTTTTTTTTTTTTTTTTTGCGGTACCAGGGATTGAACCCAGGGGCGTTTTACCTCCGAGTTACACCCCTGGCCCTATTTTTTATACTTTATTTTGAAACCTGGTCTCACGAAGTTGCGGAGGGCCTCACTAAGTAGCTGAGGCTGGCCACGAACCCGGATCCTTCGGTCTCAGCTTTCCAAGTACTGGGATTACAAGCATGCGCCACCACGCCCGGTTTAAACTCCCTCTTCTAAGTATTTTCTCTCCAACACAGTGGATCTGGTCACCTAGTTTCTGTGTAACCATCTCAGTAACAGCAAATATTAAAAAGGCAGCCCATCCCATAATCAGACAATATGTTATTGTTAGAGAATCCTAATCTGAAATTGATAAATAATAAACTGTTTGTTTTCTTTTAACCCTTGAGCCATAGAAAATCATTTCAGTATATTGTATTTCCTCCTCTCCCCTTTTTCTGACCGACCTCATCATATTCTCTTCTTTAGAGCAGATATGTATTACAGCAGATTTTTGAAATTTTGAAATATATTGGAGAATAAAATGGTAAGTAAACTTGATGCAAAAGCAGCACTTTTTATACATGGTTGAAACTGAAAAATTTAAAGCAAGAAAAGGAACAAATGAAATATTTCCTTCCATGTAATAGGTTATTTCTTAAAGAATTAATCTCTTTAGTGCTAATGTGTTATGTGTCAGCTATGGAAAAGTCTAGATTCAAGAACTAAGTAAGAAAAATTAATTGGTTTGAGAAAAAGACATCTACTGGAATCTGCACGGCACTCCTTCAACAAAGATATCTTTTAGTCAATAGATGTCATCCCCAACACCTGTCTAAAATGACTCATTTCTTTTCCTGATGACCACTTATAGATTTTTCCCTTTTTAAAAAAACTTTACACAAAATGTAAACTTCATATGTCGGGATTATTCTTTGGTCTGGATCTTTTCTTTGAATGAAATAAGCTTTGGGATGCTTATTTAGATGTTCAATGGAACAGTGTGGAGAACAGTAATTGTGTTTGGGCTAAAGAATTAATCCATTTAGTCATGGGAAGCATTACTTAGCTTTTTCTTAGTAGCTGAATTGTGGTTCAACTTTAGGGGCTATTTTAGGATTTTAGCCTCAAATAGAAACTTTTAGAAATGAAAGTTTGTCTTGATGAACGTATGCTTTTGAATAATGATCTATTGACTTGATATCAGTGAAATTGTTTTTCAATTCACAGTTCTTATTTTATGTTTAACTATGAATTGAAAGCTATATCTTTGTATTGCCCAAATTTAAAAGCAAATCTGTATCTTTAAGTCAGAAAACACATTCTATAACAGAGAATGTGGTATAATAAGAGATAATTGAGGTAACTTCAGGAAAGAATTGCAACTTAAGTAATTTTGATGGTTACAATAAAATTACTTTTATTGGCAGTAATTATTCTCTTAAACATAGAAAAATATGCTGCATTTTGACACCTAGTAGGCCAAAAAAGGTATTCAGAAAGTCTTATTTCTTCCTGAGAAGAATAACTATCCAATGTTTTATATGAAATATTCGTTTAAGTTGTTTAAATGACTAAACAGAAGAGAATTTCTCAAGTGATATAAGCTGTACATATGTACCTGTACTGTAGTCTGAAGAAAAATATACAGCCCAAAGAAAAATATAGTGACTTTTAAAAAACTTTGTGTTTATCATAGCCTGTTTATATTGTTGGATTTTCCATTGTTTCACATACAACTTTATACATACTATCAATTAACAAATAGTCATTGAGCATTAACTATATGCCTAGCACAAGGGTGAACTTTAATGAGATGAATGGATATATACTAAGAAAAAGAAATAAACTATAAATTCTCCTATTATAGACATTTTATAGAAGTAAAATTATATAATATGTGGTTCCTTGTCACCAACTTCTTTCACTTACAATGTTTTCAAGGTTCATCCATGTTATAGCATCTATCAGAACTGAGTACCTTTTTATGCCTGGATAATATTCACTTGTATGGATATACCACATTTTGTTTATTCACTCATTTGTTTTTGGGCATTTGTTTTCACTTTTTGGCTATTAGGAATGACGCCACAGTGAACATTTGTCTACAAGTATTTCCTGGACATAGTTTTCAATTCTCTTGGGTATATACCTAGAATAGAATTTCTGGCTCTTACTCATTTTCTTTTTGTTAGAATATATTGTTTATTGTTTGCTTAGTTTTTCTTTCTGCCCTTCCAGTCTCGCTAGATCTCCCCAAATCAGGCTTTAGTTTCCTTGATCATCCCCATGTCTCTGCCTGAAGAAATTGTATTTATCTTCTAAGGCATGGCTCACATGTGTTTCTTCTATAAGATCTTTGTTATTCATAACCACCAAATAATGATTCTTGTATTTATTTTTAGAACTTGATTCTTATATATATGTTATATAATTGATTCTTGATTCTTATATATATGTTACAATTTTATATATATATATAGTTATATAATTATGCATATTAATCTCATTATATTTGAATTCTTGAATGTAGAGATTACCAGAAATCTTCATTTCTTTGGTATATAGAAAACTGCCCTGTATATAGCACTTAGTAATGGTTTGTTGGATTAAGTTTTGCAGTCTTGTTCAGTTTCTCCATGATATAAATAAATTCATCTTATACACTGCTCATTTTCCTCCTCAAACTGGCATTCAAGACCTTATGGCTTTGACCCAGGCAACCAAAGCACTCATTTCCCAATTCTTCTCACTTCCTAGCTTCCTCATTTTTTCCTGCTTTTCCTTCTGCACAGAATGTTCCTTTCTACCCTGTCTCAACCCTTTGATAGCCTTCCTACCCTTCAAGCCATTTGCGGATCAGGTCATTAGATATATTCCTAAATGTACTTAAGAATTGTCATCCATATTCCTAGGGTCAGCCTAAACTTAATCTTTTTAATATATTTCTCTTGTTCTCTGAGATTTGTACCAAGAACAGAAAGTATATTTAAGAAGTTTCTAGTTTTCAAAACTAGAGACTTGAAACTTGAATGGAATACCTAACCCTTTTCTGTTCATTATGATTCTCTAGTTCAGGCTCAGACTTAGACTCAGGCCCAGGCCCAGACTCAGGCTCAGGCTCAGACTCAGACTCAGGCATTGATGTTGTCCTCTGGCACATATTTGTCTGTACCACACAATGCTCTAACCTTGTACTTGGGTTTATATAAATGTGGATATACTATGGATGGGCTCTAAAAAATTGGACAAATGCTACTCTGTCTGGTCTTATCACTTATGCCCTAGTAGCAATTGAATATCTTGAGGAATATTACTGTAGTTTTGTTGAGGTCATGCTTTTAATAGAAAATTGGATGATAGTTAGAACCCAGTTTGGAGTACTTGATCCTACTGCGATTCAGGGGGTAATTCAGAGATGCTATGAGAGACCTGAGACCCTATTTAGTACGTGGGCAGGGCCGTTTACAGTTAAGTAGAAAAGACCTTGCAACTCAAGAGGAATAATTTTAGATCATACAAGTAGAGAACAAAGCAGGATGAAAAAGGATTTAGTGTAGAGAATTGAATTATTTAAAGTAATGGTACTATGAAAGTGCATATGAATGAGTAATAGAGAGTGGAGGAGGGTTAAAGTAGTACAGACTCTAGAGGCAAGAGGAGGGTTGAAGTAGAGCTTTGGGTCCCACAGACATCGTGTTTTAAGTTTAAGTGATGTATTCATTATTTTCATGGAGAATTTATTCTTCTCAAAGGGAAGATTTATTTTGGGTGTTGTCCTGGTTAACTTCTGAAAGGCTTGTGTGAAATTATGCTGGAATTGGTTTTAAGGATGTAAATCCCATAAATCCACAGCTTGGGTAACAAATTGAATCTCTAACAAATACTCACAAGGAATTTAAGAGAAAATCCCATTTATAGGAGAATAGCTAATATTTATTACAAGCAGTTTATATTATATAGACAAATTCTGTATCCAAAGGACATCTTTGTATGTTGTATCACTGCCTACTCTCAGATATGTATAGCAGAACTGAAACTCAGATTTCAGATTCGGTATCTTTTACAAAGGTAAAGCTGTTAAGTTTACATACCAGATTTCATATCTAAATGCCTAAATTATTTTATTGAAAATTTTAGTCAACAAATATCTGTTATGTTATAAGCTACTGTGGGCATTGCAGAAAAATATACGAAATAGAGTTGTTGGTTTTTGGTTTTTTTTTTTTGGTTTTGGTTTACTCCTTCGGATGTATGAAAAATATCACCAAAAATTAATATCTCTGACATGATCATGCAAACCCGTGTGTCTTATGCCTAACGTAGTAGTTCAACAAGGGGAAAGATGACTCTATTATTTGCGCAAATATGGCATGTTGCCTGGGGAAAGAAACATATGAGTTTGAATCCTAGAAAATCTGGTATCAGGAGAATTTATTTATTTATGTGGAGGAAAGGGAATGGAATTTTAAACCAGGAAAATAACAGATAAGGAGAATAATATAAGTAAATTGCTTTTTGGGGAATATTTAATGTAGTGGTTAATTTTTTTTTTTTTGTGGTACCGGGGATTGAACCCAGGGGTGTTTTACTTCCGAGCTACACCCCTGGCACTATTTTTTATACTTTATTTTGAAACCGGGTCTCACGAAGTTGCAGAGTCCTCACTAAGTAGCTGAGGCTGGCCACGAACCCGGATCCTCCGGTCTCAGCCTCCCAAGTACTGGGATTACAAGCGTGCGCCACCATGCCTGGCTAGTGGTGATTTAATGTGATCTACTATGGATCACATTAGCTAGTAGAGACACTACCTACAAAACTTTTAATTTAGTCCAAAGTCTGAGGGTATGGTACCTTACACTAGTTTGGTAATGGTAGTATTGAAAGTAAAATATTGCCAAAATCATCTTAAAATAAGTATCACTAAGACTTGATGACTTGATAAAAAGGTTGATGGAGAGAAGAATGAAAGTTTTGAAACTGGAAATCTGTGTGATTTTAGAAATGATTCTACCAGTGATTTTACCACTGACAGAAAAGGGGAAGTTTGAGAGAGGAGCCCGTCTAGTTTAGTTTAAGATGTGTTGAGTTTGAATGATTTGTATTCAATTTCAGTGAATTATGAGGGTGCTTCGGGAAATGAGAACAGAGTGTTTGTGAAATCATGTAATTCACCAGTTTTATGATTTTAGCATACCCAGATCTCTGCCTTTTGTTTTTCTGGGCCACACTGCCCACTACAGAAATAGTTCTGCATATATTTTGAATGAACAATGAAAGAATGAACCATTCCTCTTTACAAAACTATTTATTGTATTGGAATTTTATCTATAGATGCAGTCACTTTGCCAGACAGATCTCTGATGAGATTAACAATAATATTATCTGTTAATTTTAATAATGTCTTTAGCTAAAAGTTGTTCAAATGAACAAATATGACTTATGGTTTTATAACAGATAAAAGAAAAATGTTTAAAATTAAAGGGGACCTAATTTAATGAAAATCAGTTTTAGCAGGTTACTATTTAAAACTGAGAATTTAAAATTAACTTTCCTCCTAGCATGTTCATTTTTGAGCTCTTTGTTCTTTTATATAAATATTTGATTAAAAGCATTTTGTTTAATAAACTTTAGTGTTATGATTATTTTAATGTCATTTGACAACATTGCAAAAACCCTCCCCCAAATAGCTAGGATATTGGTATATGATTAAAACCAAAGCCTTTTCTTCTGAATAGAAAATTTAAAAATTGAGGTAGCCCCCTTTTTAGGGTAAAACACTTATTGATGACAGTATTAGCTAGTCATTAAAATAAATAATTATTAAAGTTTTTATTGTTATATATTGTAACACATTGGTTAACAAACCTTTGGGTGCATGATGAGTATTTTATTTGAATATGTAGGCAGCAATGTTTAAATTGGTTATGTTTTTTAAAAAGGGAGTCACTCTGTTGTATTTTATTCTTATTTATAAGGGAGAAAAAACAATCCAAAACAATAATCAAAACCAAGGTAGAGCAACTTGTTAAACACTTTAGAATTAGGGCCCCCCACCCCCACTTCTAGTGTGATACTTTGAAGGCAGCTGCTGCAGATAAACTCTGGAGCCCCAGATGGTGGTTGCCTAATCCTCATGAGAATTCATGTCCTGGAAGCAGCTCTTATCTCTCCAGACCTGACATTGTCTGTGAGCTTTTGCTAAGGAGGGAATAATATAAACATGCTATGCATGAGTTTCACTTCTTGAATATGTCAAAGACACAGGAAGTTATAGTAAAGTATAAAAGAACATAGTTCACATTATTGAAAGTGTTATTTAAAGCACTTGATGCGAGCTTGTGATGAGTGATGGTGTATAGTTGTGAGGAAAGGCACAATGAATATTTTTTTGAAACAAAAATGCCACTCCTCACAATCATGAGTTCAAAGATGTAGGTTTGTCATTAAATGCGCAATGCCCATAAGAATTCACTTTTACGTTATTTGCTCTAATCTAACAATGTGAAACAATTCATCCTGTAAATGAATATTCTGGTTTTTATTCCCTACTTAGTAGTCCTTTCTCTGAAAAGTCAAAACAACAATTTTGCTAATCTGGGTTTAATGTTTTGTTAAAGCATTTCTAGGAATCCAATCTGAGATCTGGTCAGTGACAACTATAAATGGTTGTCTCTTTACACAGTAGCCAGATGTTCTGAAGTGGGGTTATAGAGACTACTTCAGGCACTGTCTCATTGAATGTGTGAGCAGGGACATTGACACTATCATCATGAATAATTGACGAATCACCCATTACTTCGTGGTATGATTCTGTATAGGCCCTATTTTTTATTCTTTATTTTTGAAACAGGTCCCACTAAGTTGCAGAGGGCCTCACTAAGTAGCTGAGGCTGGCTGTGAACCCGGATCTTCCGGTTTCAACCTCCCAAATACTGGGATTACTAGCATGCTCCACCATGCCCGGCTTTCAACTCCTCTTCTTAGTTACTGTCCTCTCACTGAGTGACTTGCTGTTATTTCTTTCCATGAGTCTGCTCTATGTTCCTTCTTTGCCCTGGGGTGCTCTCATGTCTGTCCATTTTAATCTTATTTTGTTTAAGATCTTGCCAAATCATGTGATCTTCATGAGGCTTCCACATTCCCACTTACATAGAAATCACAGCACTTTGTTCCCCACTTGCAGCACCATTGAATACATATTGTATATAAGACATTGTACTAGATTCTGTTGAATACAAATATCTTGATCCTTAAAGATTCATAGCTTAGACTGGATGACTATAATACAGAAAGTGTTTGGTGCCATAAGAGAGAAAGAATTCAGTTGCAGATGAGATTCCCTGTACATGGCATACTTAAGGAAGTTATGTTGTAAGTAACTCGCTTGCCTTCTCGGTTTAATTGGGAATACCTGATTGTAGAGCCAGCTCACTCAAACTTTGTGTCCCCTATAGTGTCTGGCACAGTATCACAGGGAAGAGGTAGAGAAGAAGATATATTGGGAAGGATTTATAAGAAGAATTGAGTGGAAACTTGGGCTTGGGTTAGATAGGATTGGTGGTAGGAAAGAAGAGGCATCAAAGACCTGTATTCAGTATAAGTTTTTTTACTTTGAATTAGTTGATGATTGACCTTTGGTATATTTGTCACATTTTCCTTGCTTTATGAAATTCTTTTACCTACTGTATGCTAGAGTAGCCTGAAACCAAGTGCTTACCGTTAGGCAGCTAGTCACTGAACTCATTTTTCTATTGCTTTCTGTCATATGTTCTATACCCCCACCACCACCCACATTCCCTTTTTGGGGGTTCTGTTTCCTGCAGTACATTAAAAGACCAATGAAAACACGCTCCAGATGGTGCTTTTCTTTATCATGATCTCTCACCATTTTGTGCTCCTATTTAAAAGAACAAACAAAAAGCAAAACACAAAGACACGTCCTGCTGTTTTATAACCCAGCTGGCTCTGATTCCTCTTATTCTTATCTTTGCTGTTCTCTCTTTCTTGATTTATTTCCTCCCTCCCTCCCTTCTTCCCTCTCACTCCCTCCCTCCCTCCTTTCATTCCTCCATTCCTCCTTTCTTTCCTTTCTTCCTTTTACTGGGGATTAAACCTAGGGGCATTCTACCTCAGAGCTATACCCCCAGCCTTATTTTCTATTTTTTATTTTGAAACAGGGTCTTGCTAATTTGCTGAACTGAGACTGACCTCAAACCTACCATCCCGTCTCAGTCTCCCATGTACTGGAATTACAGGCATGTGCCACCACGTCCAGCTGCCCCTTCCTCCCTTCCTTCTTTCCTTTCTTCCTTCCTTTTTGGTACTGGGGACTGAACCCAGGGGTAGTCTACCTCCAAGCTACACACCTAACCTTTTTTTATTTTTTATTTTGAAATAGGGTCTTGCTGAGTTGCTGAGGCTGGCTTCAAACCTGCGATCCTCTTGTCTCAGCCTCCCAAGTACCTGGGATTATAGGTGTGTGCCACCATGCCTGACTTAAACCTCACTCTGCTCCCATTTCTGCTCTCCCATTTGTGTACCATCTTCATAAGATCCTTTACATTCTTTCTCAATTGGATTATACATTCTCTTATTCTCACTTCCCATTCTTAATCCTCTCTTTTTCTCAGTTTTCTAAATTCCCTTTCTGTCTATTATCCACCCCCCTTTTTTAAAGTGGTTTTGGATCCTCACACATGCTAATCTACCACTGATCTGTATTCCCAGTGCCATCTTTTTTCTATCTTGTTTTCTCCATGTTCACTTCACTTTATTACTCCTTAGAGTATATATATCATTAGAAAATAAACCCGGGCGTGGTGGCGCACGCTTGTAGTCCCAGTACTTGGGAGACTGAGACAGGAGGATCGCAGGTTCGTGGCCAGCCTCAGCTACTTAGTGAGGCCCACCTCAACTTAGCAAGACCCTGTTTCAAAATAAAGAATAAAAAATAGGGCTGGGGTGTAGCTTGGAGGTAGAATGCCCCTGGGTTCAATCCCCAGCACTGCACACACACACACACACAAAATAAAAAAAGAAAGAAAAGAAAAGAAAAACAAGGCCAAAAACAGAACATGAAACTCCCCAGCTACATCTAGGCCCCATTTTGTACTTTAATAGTCGCTGTTGCTTTAATTAGAGCTGACTCCATTCTTTCCCCTTGGTTGATTAATTTTTGTTCTTTGCCTCATATGCTTTCCTCATAATAAATCTTAAAAAGCATCAATCCTAGTCCTTCTTTATCTTTTCCATTCCCCATTTCATATGCTTCCTTCTTTCATTATCTTTCCAGTGCTGTGTTTATTGAGGCTCTAAGATGAGGAAGGTATGGCTGATGTGCAGCTATGAGTCCTGTAATTCTACCTCTTTGAAGCTTTAATGGTGAGGGAGAAATAGGAGCGAGTTCAAGAGGAAGGAAGAAAGAGTCAGATAAGAAACTGGAGGGCATTTATAGCTGTTTGTAAATTACATTTTGTGGGAAGTAGAGTTGGAAATATAATTTAGAGGAACAAGAAGATAGGAGAAGTAAGCTAGAAGTGTGGACCATTGAGAGGCTCTTTACTCAAAGATATACATCCTTTCTTCCCTCCTCCTCCGACTGGTGCCTACTGTCCAGTTCTGATTATTTGAAATGCATATGGTTTTACTGGTGCTTTTAAAAAATGCAGATGTCCTATGATATTAGGTATTATTCAGACCATGTATGAATTAATCTTAATCAGGTTGTGAATAGGAATTTAAATTTTACTTGGGGCCGGGCGTGGTGGCGCACGCTTGTAATCCCAGTACTTTGGGAGGCGGAGACTGGAGGATCCGGGTTCGCGGCCAGCCTCAGCTCTCTCTCTCTCTCTCTGTCTCTCCCTCTCTCTCTACTTAGTGAGGCCCTCCGCAACTTCGTGAGACCCGGTTTCAAAATAAAGTATAAAAAATAGGGCCAGGGGTGTAGCGCGGAGGTAGAACGCCCCTGGGTTCAATCCCCGGTACCGCAAAAAAAAAAAAAATTATTTGGGTGTGAGATCTGGCAATGGAGGAAGGGCAAGGTCCGCTGGGTAGCAGGGACTATTGGAAACAAGGATATTATTGCATTCTTTTGTAACTTTGATTTTGAATTCATTGAATTTTTTAGCTAAAGAAAGTGAAGAGCTAGCTTAATTTCATTGTTTTATAAATAATAATAATAATGATAATAATAATAATAATAATAAAAGATTCAGGGAGATTGACTTTTTCAGGTCTTACAGTTTCTTAGTGATTAATAAGGGGTCAGTTTTATCCATTGTTCTCTTTATAGCATGATACTATTTTTGTAGTACAGTGGCTCCCTAGCTGTTCCTTGACTTGAAGTGCAAGGAACAGGATCAAAGGGAAAAAGGGACAAAGGTAGTATGTTTATGTGTCCTTCCACTTCCTCATTCCTTTCTCCCTTTGTTGTCTGTACATTTAATATTCTGCATTTCCATATTCAAAGAACAGATGCCACTTGAATGGCTGTGGATCTGTTGTATTGCCAGTAGAAGAAAACAAAAAATTAGACCTTTATTAAAGAGGAAAGGTAATAATAGGTATGTTTAAAAGTCTTTTTGTGCTATTTTATTTATGTTCATCAAAAATACAACTTCTGAGGAAACAGGATCACATTTTTGTCCAGAAAATCTGAATAGGTGGGAGAGAAGCCAAGACTAACTAGAGAATCAAGGTCCAGCATTACTTTAAAAAGTTCAATGTGTTTAAGTCAGGAGGGACCAATGACATGCATCATAGGGCACTTAAAGATTTGGCAGATATCATTGCAGAAGCACTAGCAAATTACCATGCACAGGATGTGAAAAGCACAGAGTAATGGTAGTGCTTCTAAGCCACCACTTTTGTTAGTCTAGTGCTCTTCACCACCTCCCCCTAAAGCTATAGAAACAAAGACACCATACAAGTCTCACATTATTTGCATTGCATTGGCCTTTGAAAACACCATTTACCCAGCCATATCCCATTTCTGTTGTCATTTTCCCAACTTATGCATTTTAAATATAAATCCAGTATAGGTTTTAAGAGCTTATATAATATCTGTGGAAAACAGAGAGTAGAAATAGGGCTTCTATTCACAGACATTTCTAGAATCCCCATTTTCAGAGTACTTTTAACATACTGTGTCATTTGATCCTCCATCCAACCCAGAATGTCTCTGGTATACTGTGTAAAGATAAAATTAGCTCATTGTGCCATAGAAAAAGTTTGCATTCTATGGATTCAGTTTGTATTATTTGTCTAGACTTTCTTGTTTATTTTATATATTCTGCCTGTTTCCACAAAAGGATTTGAGACAGGATTCATATACAATTGGACAGTTACAAATAAAGCCAAAGAGTTTAAAAAAAAAAGAATCAGATAAAGTTCCCTCTAGGAACCTGAGATGTGAAATGATTACTGTACTTAAATTTAGCTCTCAGCTTTGGCAGCTAAAGCAAAGGGAAATGTAAATGGATTGTATGTTTTCTTATTTAATTAAATAAAGGGATGTGCTTTACTTCTTACCTTATATCATGGATATTTATGCATACATTGTATTATGTCTATAAATTCTTTTAGAGTGAGGATCCTGTGAATCCCCATTTCTTTCCATCAGAATTTAGCATACGTGAATAAATGGTTGAATATGATTTTTTTTTTTTTGGCGGTACAGGGGATTAATCCCAGGGGTGTTCTACCTCCACGCTATACCCTCGGCCCTATTTTTTATACTTTATTTTGAAACCGGGTCTCACGAAGTTGCGGAGGGCCTCACAAGGTAGAGAGAGAGAGATATGGAGAGAGAGAGAGAGGGCGCGAGCTGAGGCTGGCTGCGAACCCGGATCCTCCGGTCTCCGCCTCCCAAAGTACTGGGATTACAAGCGTGCGCCACCACGCCCGGCTCCCAGAATTCTTACTTTTAAAGCTTTCTTTTAGTAGAAAGGTATAACACAGTTTTTCCTCCCAAACTAAAGGAATTTATTGGAGTAGGTTGTGCCATTAGGGAAAGAAAATGTTGCTGTTAAAATTTTCATTGAATAGGATGATATTTCCCTCTCAAAATGTGTGAAAACTTAATGTAGCTATGCCTAGAATATAATTTTGTTTTTAATCGCATTTTAATGCATATAGATGTTTGTCATTCTCTATGATTGAGGTTTAATGAATAGTTTTTTGTTTGACTGTTTTTGAGAGTGGACAAGATGAGGGAGTTCTCTTATATTGCCCAGGCTGGTGTCAAACTTGCAATTCTCCCACCTCAGCCTTAGGAGTAGCTTGGATTACAGGAACCACAGCCAGGCTTAATAAATAGTTTAAAGTTTGTAGTTTTTCTTATTATTTTACTAATGTATTGCATTTATACATCATAGTGAGATTCAGTGTCATAAGACCATGCATGTACACAGCTCCTGATGTATTTCGCTCCACTTCACACCCCACTCACTCCTCCTCCCTCTCCACACACGTTAGTGAAATTGGTAGTAATACCTTCACATATCGCCATAGTATTATTTGAACCGTTTTTCAGTCCTCCTTCTTCCCCTCCCCAACTCCCTCCTCCAATCCCCTTCCACTACTCTACAGGTCTCTTCCTGCATTGTTTAAAGTCCCCTGTGTTTCTTAATTTCCCTGTACCTTCCACATATGAGAGAAAACATACAGCTCTTAACCTTCTGAGACTGGATGATCTCACTTAGCATAATATTCTCTAGTTCCATCCATTTTCCTGCCCATGACATAATTTTGTTCTTCTTTATGGCTAAGTAGAATTCCACTGTGTGTATATACCACATTTTCTTTGGTACTGAGGATTGAATCCAGGGGCATTCTACTTTTGAGCTACACCCCAAGCCTTTTTTATTATTATTATTTTAAATTTTGAAGTTGAGTCTTGCCAAGTTACTGAGTCTGGCCTCAAACCTGTAATCCTCCTGTCTCAGCCTCCCAAGTATTAGGATTACAGATATGTGTCACCACACCCAGCTGAGTAGTTTTAAAATTTTAAGTAAACTCTTAGGCATCAGTACTCCAGGCTCTCCTTTCTATATCAGTGTTGTTGCACTCAACTTTTTAAATAGATGATTTGCCCTGGGCATGGTGACGCATACCGATAACTCCAGTACTTGGGAGATTGGAAAAGGAGGATTGCAGGTGAGGCCAGCCTCAGCAACTTAAACAGATGATTTCATGTCCCTGGTTTCTCCAGTGTATTTTCTGATTTGGTTTCTTTTATGTATTTATTTATTTTTGTGGCACTGGGGATTGAACCCAGGGGCATTCTACCTCTGAGCTACACCCCAGCCCTATTTTTTTTATTCTTTATTTTGAAAGAGGGTCTCACTAAGTTGCTGAGGACCTCACTAAGTAGCTGAGGCTGGCCGTGAACCCGGATCCTCCGGTCTTAGCCTCCCAAGTTCTGGGATTACAAGCGTATGCCACCATGCCCGGCTCCTGATTTGGTTTCTTAAACATAGTCTACTAGGTTTGTTTGACCAGCTCTTTTTCACTTCCAGCCTTAATAGTCTAGTTGGGAAAAAAAGAAGAATAAGAGCACAAATAGAAGTAACAGTGAAATGAGACAATGAGAATGGGAAGAGTAAGCGAATGTGTAACAGATTGTACTCATTGCTGAGGATGGGCTGTCAATAGCCTTAGACATCTGGAACTTCTTTTTGGTGTTTACATTCAATATCCAACCAATAGCAAATCCTGCTGTCTTAATCCTTTGAAATGTACTTAGAATTAGAATCTGATTTGTTCTTATTCATCTATACTGCTACCACCTTGTTCCAATCCACCAGTATCGTCGTCTGGACTATCGCAGTAGTCTTCTAGGTTGTTCTGCTTTTCTTCACGCAGAAGCTAGATAGATCCTTTTAAATCATAAGTTAGATGATGTCATTCGTTTGCACAAAATCTGTCGTGGCTCTCTTTTTCACTTAGAATAATATTCAGCAACCATCCCGTAACATAAAATGCTGTGTATGATCTGGTTCTTTATATCTCGTCTTCTGTGCTCACCTATTAGAATTCTGCTTCAGCCATACTGATCACTAGATCTTAAAAGTTCCAAGCATATTCTTGTTTTAGAACTCTTGCGTGTACTATTCTCTCTGTGGGATACGCTTTTCCCTCAATATTTACATGACTATCTCCCTCACTTCTTTCACATCTCTGCTCAAATGTCATCAGAGAGTTACTCCGTCATTCTCTGCACCTCTCTCCCTATTTTATTTTTCTCTGCAGTATTTATTACCACCATTATATATATATATATATATATATATATATATATATATATACATATATATATATATATATATATATATATAGTGTGTGTGTGTGTGTATTTAATGGTTTCATTCTACCTGCTAATTCAGAAACCTTTTTGTTTAAAAGTTCCCGCATCCCCATGGATGAACCTGTCTGGACACTCAATAAATACCTTTTGAATGAAAAGCTGAATAAATCATATGGGGAGAGACAAGAAATAGTTGTGTTAATAAAGGAAATCATTGTGCATATAACAGTACTAGGATTCTGAAGAAACGTGGAGAGTGGTAAAGTAGGAAAGTTGTTGGGAGAGAAGGTACCGGGAGTGGACATGTCGATGCCGAGGATTATTTGGTGATTTGATTACTGGGGCAGATAGTAATAAATAAGTCATCAGAGGCTTTCGGGATTATTGATTTTCTTATCCACCGAGGACAAGTTTTTTTCTCCCCGTTTACCTATTTGACTCCATGCTGTATGATTAGTTCTTTTTTTTCAATCAGGGGGCAGGGGTTAGAACGAGCAAGCTTCTTTTACCCTCTCCTGGCACTCTGGAGTATTGTTGTGGGCATTTTCTAGCCCTCTCCTGCCAGCTTGATTGTGTTTCCTCTGGTGGCTGGCTCTCATCTCCCTGGCTTCATTTTTGTCAGGAAGGGCGTCATATATGTGCACTTTATCCCTGAATGCTGAGAGAGTACTTGTCAAATTGACAGTTGGTGTGACCACTGGTTGCCGCTTGACATGGAGAACGACACCTAAAAGTCTGCATTTGCAGCCATGGGCCTTCAGGGGACTCATATAAGAGGCTGTATTTTATATAGTAGAAATAATATTATTAATGAACACTTAGTATTTTAATATTAAAATATGCCCTATCTGTAAATTATATTTCCCTCCCATGCTCTCTGTGCTTGTCTTATAGGTTTTTTTGTACAAGAAAATAAAACACTTTTAAGAATTTTGAAGACTAGTGTCTAAGGTTCATTTCATTCATTTGTTCTGTCCTTCACATCATTGATCTCCTTCCCCTGTTTTGACACTTGGAGTGTTTCCCTAATATCCATTAAATATAACTATAGCCAGCATTTAGGCAATTCATAATACAATCACAACCTACCTTTTTAATTCTTACTTCTTGGCTCCCTCTTATATTCCCTCTACTTTAGTCTACTGACTTTCAAATAGTTCTTTGTAGCCTCTCTGGGATTCCTTTGAAGAGGTAAAACTACTTTCTTGAACCAGAGCCTTTAGTTTGAAAATTTTCTTGCATTTTTGTCTTACTTTCAAGTAGGACTCTGTAACTGAAAGAATGTTTGAAAGACACCCCATTGGTCTGGTCAAATGATTAGTCTGTGTGTGTCTCTATCTCTGTCCATCTCTTTCTGTCACATGCCCACCTGTTCATAAACATTCCCTAAAACCTTATCCTTACATTTCCTGTGGCTTTGATTTTCTCTATAGTTGCTCTCTGTCAAGAAAATGCTACTGTCTCCAGTTGACTATTTCTATAGCAAATTTCTGTGATTACTTGGAATGGTATGACAATTTTAAACATTTTATTTCTAAGAACTTCCAGTAAATTTAGGAATTAACTATTATATATAATAAAAATCTTTAGAGGTTAATGTATGTTTTGTTAACTTAGGACCTTGTATGCATGATGGACAAAGACAAAGAGGTACTTCTAAATATTAGAAATAAGTCTTGAGTAGGGCCAAAATTATTATTATTCTCAAATATTGATATTGTTTGGTAGGAGAGTGTGATTCAGGATATCTATAATTGTTTAACCTTTAGAGTTTGTTTTGTTTGGGAGTTTTAAAAAACAATATAAGCTGTATATAAAGCCAAGATACATTTTTTTCTGAATTTCATTATTCTGAATTTTGTAGAAGAGTTTTATTTTCCCAGTACATCTTTTTCTTCCTTTGCTCCTTGATGAAATGGTGTCTTAGAAATTATTTTTTCTTAATTTTGTAATTATAATACAGTTTTGAAGAACACATATTATTTTCTTGTCATCTTAATCATAAAATACTGAGTTCTCTAAAGGTGCTTTGATTTACACTAGAGACATTTTCTTTGGATATACATAGTAGGTAAGAAGTATATTTCAAAATGATAGTTTCTCTTATTTCCCAATGAGAGATTCAGTTTTCATGTCTTGGAAGTAGAATGTTTTATATTTAACATTTTCCACTGTAGAATATTAATATGTAAATATTGTCTAGCAGTCTGTAAAGGATAATTGCTGCTAGTGTAAAATATTCAAAATTGTTTCTCAGAAAGCCTATGTTTAAAGCAGTGGTTCTTAGCTGGGGATAATTTTGTCTGCCCCCTCCCTATAGGGCCATTTTAGTAATTTCTGGCATATTTTTGGTTGTTACAACTAATGTGACAGAGGCACTATTGGCATCTACTGGGTAGTGGCCAGGGATGCTGCTAAACGTCCTACAATGTGTAAGATAGTTTCCTACAACACATAATTTTCTGACTTTGGGAATCTGTGCTTTACGCTAACAGTATAATAGTACTGTTCACACCTTCTGTGTCTTCCTATACTATTCTCCATGCTTATATAAACAACACTGAAATAGAGTAATTTGGGGGTCTTTATTATTACATACTTCTCTGAGACATACGTTTTTTACTTTTACTCTGTAACATTCCTTGATTAATATAGAGCTTGGCTTTTCTTTTTAATAGTTGTATGATATTCTATAGAATATATAGAGTGGCCATTTCAGTTTATTGTTCTCTTTTAACTATTGAGTTGATTTCAGTTTTTAACCACTTTAAACAATATTACAAGTACATATATACTTCTGTGTTGATGTTTTTCTAACAACAAAATTGGTTTAGTAATGTGTGATGCTGAGAAGAAATAATGAGGATAATCACAAATTGTTTGAGTTTGAACTTTTTTGGAATTTGTATTTGACTAATATTTAATTTCAAACTGTGTGATGACTTTAATTATACCACAGAACACCGTTCCTCCACATAATTTTGGAGATAAATGTCATTACGGCTCAGCCTGACTTGACCAATGTCTTTTCCTTGTTTGAAGGAAGTAAGCAACTATCTTAGCTAAAATGATGAAACTTAACAAAAGCCTGAATTTCTATAGGATAGAGAAAAAATGCTTAGAAATTATGTAGGTAAATAATGTTATTTTAAGAAATATTATTTAAATATTCAAAAGCAAATCAAGGCAAAACAAAACAGCTGCTTATTGATTGCTTTACTGATACAAGGATCCTAAGTATCTGCAAACTTTTAGTAAGCTGTCTAATTCAGAATGTGCTTTTTTTTGGTACTGGGGATTGAACCGAGGGGCATTCTGCCTCTGAGCTACACCCCCATCCCTTTTTACTTTGAAACAAAGTCTTGCTAAGTTGCCGAGGCTGTCCTCGAACCTGTAATCCTCCTGTCTCAGCCTCCCAAGTGCTGGGACTATCGGAGTACCAGAATGTGCTTTTTATTGTTGACAGTCTGTTTGTTCTTCCGATGATCTTACATCTGTAAACACTGAGTAAATGTTAGATTGACTGATCTGCAAGTATGAGAATACTTGCTCAGAATAGGCTGGATGTATGATCCTAGTCCTAGCTGTGCTATTGTTGACCAATTGTACAAGTACTTCAGGTTTTCACTTCCTGGGATCTCCTTTCCTTTCCTTTCCTTATACTTGATTGTTTCTAAAGTTTTTCAGTTCTGTGATGTTCTGATTTATTATCTTGCACATTCTTTCAAAGAAACATGGCATAAGCCAGGTGTGGTGGTGCATGCTTGTAATCCCAGTGCTTGGGAGGCTGAGACAGGAGGATTGCAGGTTCGAGGACAGACTCAGCAAATAGAGAGACTCTGTTTCAAAATAAAAATAAAAAAATAGGGCTGGGGATGTAGCTTGGAGGTAGAATGCCCCTGTGTTCAATCCCCAGTGCCACAGAGGGAAAAAAATGAAAGAAACATATGGCATAATCATATATTTATTTAATGATACTGTCTTCACATTTACATTTCCCTGAGTCAGTGCAGAGTAGAGGGGAACTGGAGATGAAAGACAATTTCAGCGAAAAGTTTTCAGATCCTTAACCAGTATTTGGTTTGAGATTTGCTCAGTGGGGTGCATGTGTGTCTTAGAATTTACCAGCCAAGAAAATTACTATCATAGATATTTTATAAAGAATCATTTATTCTCATTTTTGCTCCCCCAAAAGACATTTGAAACCCCAATTTGCATATCTAAGTGGCAAAGCCCTAAAATTCAATTATCCAGTAGTTTAACATAAAATCATACTGTAACACTCATTAACACATTTGAGTATACTATATAGGCTCAGAATATGAATTATCTAGTAGTGAGCAATGCTGTATTCAGTTAATCTTTATGTTGTTGGATTGTTCTTATGCTAAGAAAACATTTTTAAAGATGATTGAAAGGGAATGTACAGAAAGGAATCTAGTGAATGTTTTTATTATGTTGAATGAGCTATGGAGTTTGAATCTGTTATACCTTTGGAACATTTTTATGACACTTCAGCCTTTTCATCTGATTTGATTGTGTTGTATCTTAGAGTCTATTCAGTGTATTAATAATGTCTTAACTAACAGAATATAATTTTTGGTCTAAGTTTCTAAGTCATATGTAGTTTCCCTGATCAATATATGAATAGAATGAGTTAGCTGGTAACAGAATACCTCTGTGATGTCCTACCACCACAAAATTCTTATTTTTAACCTCTGATGTTACTTCAGAGGTTTACTCATAATTATATCTGATAATTCTTTATAATAATTGTTGGAGGGTTGTCTGATAATTCTTTATAATAATTGTTGGAAGGTTGTATTTAGTGAAAACAAATTTAAGGTGTAGAAGATATCTTTGCTAACATCAACAATAATGAAGTTGAATTTCAAGGCATATGCTTTTCTGTTGTTATTTGAGTGTTGAGTCACCAGTCTTTGTGAAGCAAATATCACAACCTAGGCAGTTAAAGAAAGGGATATTTCTGATGTAATCTTAGAAATCAGGGCTTAGGAAAATCAAAACTTTATTTTGTAGATTAAAGCTCTTCATATATTAAATTTTAATAATATTGATATTCTGCTTGCTTTATGAAACCTTTTATTGCAAACAGTTATGAATATGAACATCTCATTTGACTACTGATGAACAGAGGGGAAAATCTAAATTAAAACTTTAAATACCACTATTTAATTACCCAAATGGCTTTGACTGTGTTAAAGAGTGCCTGGGATTATTCTGTTTTTCAATTTGTTTTAATGCTTCCTTGGTAAAAGCTGATGGATTCCCAGGCCCATTGCTGTCACTGATGAACTATATAAAGATAAATGACATTATGGTAAATTCCACTTAATGACACATTTTTAATTTTCAGAACACAGACATTTTCAGGCTAGTGAATGAAGGCTAATTACCTCAAGATCAGAACAAAATAACTCCTCATTTCAAAAGATAATAGAAAAGAAATGTTGCAGATTAATGATGCTATTTA
Organism: Glis glis; assembly: GCA_004027185.1. Classification (NCBI taxonomy): domain Eukaryota; kingdom Metazoa; phylum Chordata; class Mammalia; order Rodentia; family Gliridae; genus Glis; species Glis glis. The sequence continues at coordinate 51,581 of PVJS01006657.1, forward strand.
TCTTTAAAGGAAAAAAATTTTATCTTTATCCAGATAGCATAGTTCCCTGAGGAGCATGGTTATAAAATGAATCTGAAGTCGCAACTTAATAGGTTATTAAAATTGTGAGTGCAGGCTCTCCTGCTTTAGTCTTTCCATAAATTTAAATTGAAGGTCTGCTGTATTAAAAAAGGAGCAGCTTGTTTATGAGGCCAGAGGGAGCAACATACGTTACTGACAAAAGATGCACGTAACCTCATTCTAATATCTTGCTTCTTTATTTTTCTGAATGAAACTCAACTATTGGAAAAAGTATTTTGATATTTTGAAAAAGTATTTTGAAATCTTAATTGATACCCTAAGTGGAATGACCACACTTAGACTTATTTAAATAAGATTAAAAACGCTTAGTGCCTTTCTTGGATACATATAAATTGATTTGTAATCTGATACAAACATAATTAGTGTGTATATATGTGTATTTTTAAACATTTTAACTTTGTTACCAAAGAGGAAAATACCTTGGCCTATGAGGGTATGATTTTCTGGTCACAGTTGAAATTTATGTAGGAATTGTTCACTAAATCATTATTCACAGCTAAAGGATTAGCAATAATCCTTTTGCTATACTCCCAAATAGGTAACAAAATAGTGACTCAAATAATATTATTTGATAATAGAGGCTTTAAACTGTCCCTGACATCTAAACTCCCACATTTTGCCCTGGTAATATAATTATTATTTCTTTATTTAATTAGGTCATACAGCATTTTCTGTAATTTTCATTCATGTCTATTAGATAGTACATGATTTGCCTATGTATTGATTATGTTTCTTCTCTACAGAAAAATGTTTGTGACCAATGTGCATTGGAAATAAGTGTGTTTCTTGCATCAGATAGAAATTGCATTATATTATTGTGAGACATTGCTTTCCCCTTTGCAATTTTATTTGTTCTACATAGTTAGAAAACATGTGTTTTATTTCATAGGAACAGCAGTATATTTACTGATTGCCCCAGCATCATTTTAGCATGAAACTTCCTCTTAAGACGTTTCTTAAAACAGCCAAGAACAGAATTCTTTGTAATTATAATTGCAGTATGATTTGATCTTATGTTAACTCTTATGAAAACTTCTCTTTATTTTTATTTATATATTTATTTTGCGTTACCGGGGATTGAACCCAGGGGCATTCTACCTCCGCATTAAACCCCCGGCCCTATTTTTTATACTTTATTTTGAAACCGGGTCTCATGAAGTTGCCGAGGGCCTCACTAAGTAGAGAGAGAGAGACAGACAGACAGAGAGAGAGAGTTTAGAGAGCTGAGGCTAGCTGCGAACCGGGATCCTCCGGTCTCCGCCTCCCAAAGTACTGGGATTACAAATGTGCACCACCACGCCCGGCATTTATTTTTTTGTACTGGGGATTAAACCCAGAGGCATTCTACCTCTGAGCTACACCCCAGCCCTATTTTATTTTTTACTTTGAAACAGGGTCTCTCACTAAGTTATGGAGGACCTCATGAGGTTGCTGAGGTTGGCCCTGAACCTGCAATCTTCCTGCCTTAGCCTCCCAAGTACTGGGATTACAGGTGTGTGCCACCATGCCGGCTGAAAACCTCTATTTTTAAAATGTCCTTGCTGAAGTAGTTTTTTTGACTCTGTAGGTTAGGAGTAATTTGAATAAAAAAACTTTAAATTACTGAATCTGAGATCATATAGTCATATTTACTGAAAACTGAAGGCAAATACTATAAAATGCACTTTGTGTTAATCCTTTATCTCACTGTCGTTCCCCCCCCCCCCATGATTGAACCCAGGGCCTTGCACTTGCCAGGCAAGCACTCTACCACTGAGCCTCACAGCCCCTAGACCACTATTCTTCGTATTGAAATTTAATATATTACTATTTCTTTTAGGTTTCCAACAGTATCCCCTACCAGGCTTTATTCTTTATTTGCTGCAGGTATATTCATTTTACAGTGATTTAAGAAGAGAAACTGATAAGAATTCTCAAAGTTATGACTTATAATCAGATAATCCTACTGTGGACAAAAGAATGAACCATTTTTCTTAATATGGTAATAATTTGCTCATGTAATACTTATTTCTAATTCCTAATAGGAATATCTGAAAAAGTAAAAAAAAAGTATTTTTTGTGCATATGCGAGAAATTTAAATAATTCCTCATTGTATTCTCTAAGTCCATTTTCAAACGTGGTAGGCATTATGTGCTTATATAAGCCTGTATGTTATTTTCCAAAGATTATGGGGGAAATTTTTTTATTTTATCTCAGGTTTTTAAAAATTATAAAATTTTTAGAAACTCAGGCAACCTTGAATCAGTCATAGAACTCTACAGCACTATGTAGACAGGAGCTACAGTATTTTGGCACATTATAATTTTTTTTCTTAAAAATTTAACTTACTAAAATGCATACCTCTTAGAATGCACACAATGCCACCACACCTGGTTTCTGTATGTTTTCTTACCTGTTAAAAGTGTTGAGATGCATTTAAGTTATATTCTGTGGAGCTTTAGGAAAGGAAAAGTAGGTGTTAACAAGAGGAAGGCCTAGGTTTTTCTCTATACTCTAGTCTTCTCCCCCCCCGCCCCGCCCCCTTCCCTACTTAGGCAAAGCAACTCTGGTTTTGTTTTATGTGACTCTGCTTAAGGTTTGATTGATAAAAAGTTTTGTTATTGATAAAAACAAAAAGAGAAAACAAAGTTTTAAAACCACTTCTAAACTGGGTCAGGAATTGACAACTATGGCCCACAGGCCACATCTGTCCCAACACCTGTTTGTGTAAAGAATGTTTTATTGGGACAAAACCATGTTCATTCATTTACATATTGTTCATGGCTATTTGTGTGGCATACTTAGCAGTTTGGCAAAGACTGTACAGCAAGCAGAGCTCAAAATATTTGTCTGGTACTTTACAAAAAAGTTTGCTGACTCCTGGAGTAGGTACTCACTAATCTTATATTTGAAAAATAATTCCTACAGATGGCTTATCTTGTGCTATATTCAGTTCTTCTCAGACTGCACACTAGTTATTGGCAAATTTCTTTTCTCTTAAAGCATTGGTAAAGACTAATCTTCATGAAAAAGTATGTCTGATCATTCAGCCTCTGTATTCCCTAGCACTTTTAAAAGAATAGTTGTTTTGTGCCGGGCTTGGTGGCACACACTTGTAATCCCAGTACTTGGGAGGCTGAGACTGGAGGATCCGGGTTCGTGGCCAGCCTCAGCTACTTAGTGAGGCCCGCTACAACTTAGTGAGACCCTGTTTCAAAATAATGAATAAAAAATAGGGCTGGGGGTGTAGGCCGGAGGTACAGTGCCCCTGGGTTCAATCCCCGGTACCACACACACACACACACACACACACACACACAAATAGTTGTTTTGTGCTTATTATTCATCTTAAAGTATATAAATGAAAATATTGTTCATATTGCATCATAGTCCCTAGTTAATTAGGTAGGCAAGATTAACACATCTGAAATGATTATAGGACATTTTAAGATATATTATGGTAAATTTTCAGATTATGTAAATCTAAATATAAATTTAGTAGGAGTTCAGAGAATGTCAATGTGGCAGGAATAGCCTGTTAAGATTTTTGTTTTGTTTTGTTTTGTTGAAGAATGTGACTTGAACTGGTCTCTGAAAGCTAAGTGGAATTTGAATAGATATAAAAATTTTTCAAAAGGATTTTTCTTGGTTGGAAAAGGTTTAGAGAAAGGAATGAACCTATGGGCAGCAAACTTATTGGGCAGTAAATTTATTGGGCTCATTGGAGCAATAAGAATATTGCAGTGTTAATAAAAGGAAAGAGCAGATTACTAGATGTCAGAGTTTATGTGAAAGACATTTATTAATCATATGTTCTTGTTTGATGATAAGGGCCACTGTATCATGGTATGTTCTATAACCATTGACAAAATTAATTTAACAAGTATTTAATAGAATATTATTATTAAGTGAAAATATAGTAAAACAGGATATACCTAATTTTCATTTTAAAAAATTTATACACACAATAAAGAATTAAATGTTCATATTAATTAAAGCTGGAGGGCTGGGGTATAGCTCAGTGGTAGAGTGCTTGTCTACCATATGAGAGGCCCTGGGTTAAGTCCTCAGTGTTGGCGGGGGGCGGAATGGTTATCTTTGGGTGATAGGATTACAGAGGTTTGTTTAATGCTTTTACCATGACTATATAAAATTTAAGTTTTGTTTTGAAGCAAAGAGGACTTAATAGAGATTTGTTTGTAGTCATAGCAGAGTCCCAGTGACTGAATTCACATTAAATTACTAAGAAACCAGTCTACAAATACAAAGTAACTGTTTATAGACATTAGAAAACAAGCAGTATAGGACATAGATCTTAGAAGGGAGACAAATGAATTGAGCTCTATAGCTGCATCCAGCATATTACCTAGAGAGTTTCCACACTGTGGTATAGGAAAAGTAGATCCATTTAGATCTTGGGGAAGAAGGGTCACATTACAATGAGAAGATACGATTAAGAGTATGGGGAGGCTAAGATGTCTAGAATTTATGGATAAAACTACTGGAAAGGAGGGAGTTTTGCCCAAGTATTGATCAGTGTTTGTTGTGAGAGGAAATTACCCGAGGCTAGAGAAAGACTAACTAGAAAGGAGTAGGTGTAACAATCCATGGTGTTCATGCAAAAGCATTTATAGCTGTAAATTTCCCTCTCAGCACTGCTTTTGCAGTATTCCATAAGTTTTGTCATTAAAACTGAAAGATAAAGAAAAACAAACATTGAGGATCAGGAAAACAAAAACAAAAATGAAAGAAGACATAGATTACCATTGTCAATAATAAAAGAAAGAACATCACACCAATATTATAGATGTTAAAAATTTAAGGGAGCTGGGCAAGATAGTGCATACCTATAATCCCAGTGACTGGGGGTGCTGAGGCAGGAGGACCACAAGTTTGTGGCCACTCTCAGCAACTTAGTGAGACCCTGTCTCAAAATAAAATTTAAAAGAGTACTGGGGATGTAGCTTAGTGGTAGACTCTCACATGGATCTAATCCTTAGTACCCCCCAATACACAATTTAAGGGAACATTATGAAACGTTAAATCAGTATTCAACAACTTAGATGTAATGGACAAATTCCTTAAAAGACAAGAAGTTAAGAAATAGATTATCTGAAGTTAAATTGGTAGGTTAAAAAACTCACAGAAACTTCCAGATAGAATTAGTGGTATAATATGCCAAATTTTAAAGAAGGAATAATAGTAATTCTATAAAAACTCTTCCAGAATATAGAATATGAGGTAATACTTCACAACTCTAATTATTTATTTATTAATTTATTATGGTACTGGGGATGGAACCTGGGGGCATTTTACCTTTGAGCTAAACCCCCATCCCTCATTCATTCATTCATTCATTTACTCATTTATTTTTGCAGTATTGGGGATTGAACCCAGGGGCATTCCACCTCCGCACTACATCCCCGGCCCTATTTTTTTATACTTATTTTGAAACCGGGTCTCACGAAGTTGCGGAGGGCCTCACTAGATAGAGAGAGAGAGAGAGAGAGAGAGAGAGAGAGAGAGAGAGACAGAGACAGAGACAGAGCTGAGGCTGGCCGTGAACCCAGATCCTCTGGTCTCCGCTTCCCAAAGTACTGGGATTACAAGCGTGTGCCACCACGCCCGGCTCTATTTTTTTTTTTTTTAATTTTGAAACAGGGTCTCACTAGGTTGATGAGTCTCACTACTTGCTGAGCCTAGCCGTGAACCTGTGATCCTCCTGTCTCAGCCTCCCAAGTACTGGGATTACAAGTATGCGCCACCATGCCCGGCTGTTGTAGTATAGATTTAAATGTAAGAATTAAATATATGAAAGGTCTAGAGGAAAATACAAGATAATCTGAACAACCTTGGTTTAATTAAAAAAAATTTTTTTTGATACTGGGGATTGAACCTAGAGGCATTTTGCCTTCAACCTACACCCCCTGCCCAATTTTATTTCTTATCTAGAAACAGGATCTCACTAGAGTGCTGAGAGCCTCACTAAGTTGCCAAGGCTGGCTTTGAACCTGTGATCCTCCTGTCACACCCTCCCAAGTGCTGGGATTACAAGTGTCCTCCACAACGCCTGGCTTTTTAATAAAATATTTTGAAAATAAGGTGCAAGAAACACAAACTAGGAATAGAAAATTTTAAATATTTGCTCTTTCGAAAGTTACTGTGACAAGCTGAAAATACAAAATAATAATAAATTGAAGATGAATAAAATGCAGTAATAATAAGCTGAAAATGAAAATGTAATAAACTGAAAATATTTGCAAAGGATTTATATCCATACTATGTTGTGGTCTTTTACAACTCAGTGGTAAGAAGAGCAATCTAAGTAAAACTGGGCCAAAGATTTATAGATATTTACCAAAGAAGACACATAAATGGTAGATAAGTTCATGAGAAGACCAAAATCCTTAGTCATTAGGAAAATGAAACTTAAAACCACAATGAGATTGCACCACCATCTCCTAGAACAGGCCATAATTGCAAAGACTGACAATTGCAAATATACAGAGGATATCAAGTAACAAGAGCTCACAGGCATTGCTAGGCACAATGAAAAATTGTACAGTGTTGTTTGGAAGAGTTTGGTTTGGAAAAGTCTTTTTAAGTTAAATATATACCCTATCATTTGACCCTGGAGTTTTAGTCTCAGGTATTGAACCAAAAGAAATGAAAAGATATATCCTCAGAAGGACTTAAATGTTTCTACTAGCTGTATTTATGAAAGACAAAAACAGAATGTCCATCATCTATTAGATTGATAAATAAATTGTAATATATCCTTTCAGTGGAACAAATTATTGATACATTCCGCAGCATGGAGGAGTCTCTAAAACTCTAAAGTAAGTCACTGAAATCAGACACAATGGACTGTATACTATATGAGTCTATTCCTATGACATTGTGTAAAAGGCAAAAGTAATAATAAAAATTAGACCAGTGGTTGCTTGGGTGTAAAGAGAAGAGATTTATTGTGAAGAAGCATGAAAAGAATCTTTTGGAGGCATGAAGATGTCCTATATCTTAGTTATAGTGGATATTTCAGGACTTTATACATTTGAATTTTAAAAAACAACTGAATTGTAAATAAATTGTGATTTTTATTTTGTGTAAATTATAACATTGATTTTTTTTTTTTTTTTGCGGTACTGGGGATTGAACCCAGGGGCATTCTACCTCCGAGCTACACCCCCAGCCCTAATTTTTATTCTTTATTTTGAAACCGGGTCTCACTAATTTGCGGAGGGTCTCACGAAGTAGCCGAGGCTGGCCACGAACCTGGATCCTCTGGTCTCAGCTTCCCAAGTACTGGGATTACAAG
>PVJS01006658.1:0-58959 GCA_004027185.1 Glis glis
CAATCCCCGGGACCGCAAAAAAAAAAAAAAGAAAGAAAGAAAGGTGAGTGGGCCATGCTTTCTTCTTCCAGGAGACTTAGGTCAAGGCTGATTGCCTTGCTGAACATTTTGCTACCCAATGAGCTTCCTCCCCTCTGTTCCTCCATGAAGTGGCTGTGGATTTCGGCCACTAGAGGGCAGGCACGGCATGAAAAGTTACTAGCGCACCCAGGAAACTCACCCTTCCATTTGCTTTCTTGGTCTCAGGACAGGGCAAGAGGCGGCGGCACTCCTGGATCTGCAGTAGATATGAAAGCAATGACCCTTTACATTTCTGCAGCCCTTCTAAGTCACATTTCATTTCATCTTTGGCACAGCCTTGTCAAGTGTTTTGTTTTATCATCATTAAAAAACATAAAATATTGAGATAGATATCTTTAATTTCACTATCAATATTTTTTCTAGATCTCAGAGATTTACTCGAATCTTGGAAAGCATCAAATCCTCAAGACAAATTGATCCCATGAGATCAGCATCTCAAGGCATAGAGAATAGACACAGTAGCTGTATCTTATTCAGTCCTTAACTCCAACTCCTTGCGAACAACTACTCAAGAAATATTAACTTATTAAAAATTAAAGAAAGGAGCCTCAAGAACCTATTGTATCCAGTTCACTACCAACAAGATTTTATAAATAGAGCTACTTAGAATTATCATCCCATTTTAACAGCAAAGTATATGAAGCCCAAAGAATCTAACTTTGGACCACAAAGCTTTTCAATGAAATGAGGGGACCCTGGGCTAGGTATTTACATACTTTCTGAACTCTTTTCATCATACCTCATCATAAACACTAGATCTAGAATTCAGAATAAAATCAAAGTCAAAGGGGACACAACCTGACAATCAGATTCTAAGAGGCTGGGAACGTTTAGGCTGTCCATCACTGAGAGAATGAGTCTCCTCCTCCAGGGTTGCCAGTTGTCCAGCCCACTGAAGTGAGCCATGATTAGAGAAATCCACGCCCCTCACCCAGTTTTCAGGTTTGTAGCAACGTACAGATAACAAGGCATTGGAAGAACGCTTTGAAAGCTTACTGTTGGGAGGAAAGATTAAGAAAAACTGATTCTAACTAGGTCCTTAAGGTAACCCACCACAGACTGACTGGTAAGAACTTCTACCAAGCCACATTGGTGACACCTGAACTAAGACCATGACAAACACTGGTTTGAAATCTCAATGGATGCAACAATAAAGGAGAAAAGTGTCCCAAGACCTCACTCCATTTAACAGTTCTTCACCAACCAGATTCCAATATCCACCCCTCTCTCCCACCCAGTGACTCTGAGATCTTCAATCATACTTCCACCCCATCAGCACTTCTAAGGCCCAGAACCCTGTGCTATATGGAACCCCAGCCTTCCTTTCCAAAACAGGTGTTTCCACAGAAAGGGAGTCATTTTCCCAGCATTGATTAAATGCCACTCAACAAATATTAATTCTGTCTCATCCAACAAGTATTTATCATACACATTCTGTGTATAAGATATGTTAGATACAGGCAAGGATGAAAAGAAAATAAAAACAAAAATTCATATCTTCCTGGTACGGAAACAGATTGGGGCAAAACAATCCTAATATATGATGAAGATTGTTGAACTTCACCATAAATACAAAATGCTATAATTTGTCCAAAGAGAAAGCTTTCAAATTAGAAGGATCAGGATAATGTTTGCAAAGGTGTTGACATGTGATAAGCCTTAGAAAGGATCAAAGAGAAGGGAATTTCTAGAGAGGAAATGATGCCCACAGGAGCAGATGCAGAGGAAGCACTGGAAGTGTGAGTAGACCTGTGGAATGGCCCGGTGTTGCTGGAGAATGGGGAAGTGGGTTGTGGAAAGGGGGAGAGGGATATGGCTTCTGAGATGCCAGGAAGGGGGTGAACAGAGCTGATCTTTTCAAACAAACAGTACAATATGTTCTGACATCAAGTGTTGAGCAATATTTGAGTTGTAACATTTCCACTGGGAGAGCTTGAGCTGGATAATGCTGCTTGGTCCCAAGAGATTCACATTATGAATGTTTGCTGGGAACATCCCTTGACATCTCCCATCACAAATCATTAAGCTCTTTCCTTCTGCTGCAAGAGATAAAACTCCCACCTCTTCTTTCAAACTTTGACTCATTTCCTAGAAGACAGGTACTAATTTCACCTTTGTTAACTAACTATATCACCCTGGGCCATCTCTCAGAGCCTCCCTCCTACTCTCCACAAGGCCTCCAGACCTGCCACCCTCCACCATTGTCAGACACCTTTGCTCACTCTTTATTTCTAACAACTGTGGTTGTTAGAAATCAGTTTGCCCATTTCTATCCTCAGGTGGTGAGGTCTACTTAATGTAGTTTTATATATAGCAGGGTTCATCTCCACTGTTTGTCTAGAAACCAGGCTCAGGAACAACTGACTCCAAGACCCAGCCTAGTAGCCCATTAAGTAGGTGCTAGATAGCTTTTGTGGCTAAAATCTCATATAGTGACAGAAATCTAAACATCAGGTCACAAACTCTTTTGAGATGTAGCCCAGGAGTGACCCAAGAGGTGGCACCCAGTGATGGATTCATATAGTCATGATTTGCTATTTCCCTGACCCTTATCACATTGTGACACTTTGGACAATGTAAGGATTTGCCACTGTATGCATCCCTAGATGTCTGTGGGGTCTAGACATCTTATAAGATGCTTACTAATTGCTTTCTGCAGGTTTGTGTTGCATCTAACCTTCCCATAGTGAGGATAAGGATGCTGAAGAGACCTGGTCCTGCTATCTTTGTATCTATTTCCATAAAATCTATTGTGAAGCCAGGCGTGGTGGCTCACACTTGTAATCCCAGTACTTTGGGAGGCGGAGACCGGAGGATCTGGGTTTGCGGCCAGCCTCAGCTCTCTCTCTCTCTCTCTCTCTCTCTCTCTCTCTCTCTCCGTGTCTCTCTCCGTGTCTCTCTCTCTCCGTGTGTGTGTGTCTCTCTCTCTCTCTCTCTCTCTCACTCTCTACTTAGTGAGGCCCTCCGCACTAAGTAACCGGGTGAGACCCGGTTTCAAAATAAAGTATAAAAAATAGGGCCGGGGGTGTAGCACGGAGGTAGAACGCCCCTGGGTTCAATCCCTGGTACCGCAAAAAAAAAAAAAAAATCTATTATGAAGTTTCTGCAATAGCCAGGACATCTTATGATTAAAGCTCAACCAATTTCAAAAAATCTACACTGAATTAAAATTCAGGATCTTTTGGAAGGGCATTGTTATAGGTTGAATTGTGTCCTCCCCCAAATCCATATGTTGAAGTCCTGACCCCTGGTATCTCAGAATGGGACTTTATTTGGAGACAGAGTTTTCAAAGAGATAATAAAGGTAAAGGGGTTCATTGGTAGGTCCCAATCCAATGTGACTGGTGTCCTTATAAGGAAAGTAGACTAGTGATACCTTCTTATATGAACATAGCATTATTTGATTTGCTTCTTTTATCACTACCAATCTCACTAACATGTACAAGGGGGGGGGACCCAGAAGGAATCACACCAAGTGTTGTGTTGCATGTATCACATTGCACCTCACTATGGTGTATAATTACAATGCACCAATGAAAGTACAAAATATTATAAAATAAAAAGAGAAGAGGAGATTAGGACACAAATATACACAGAGGAAGACCATGTGAAGACACAGGGAGAAGATAAAATTATCTCTAAGCCAAGGAAGGAGGGAGGGAGGCCTCAGGAGAAACAAACCCTATAGACATCCTGATCTTGAACTTCTAGTCCCCAGAATTGTGAGAAAATAAACTTCTGTTATTTAAACCAGCCAGTCTGTGGCACTTTGTTATAGCAGTTTGAGTAAACTAACACAGGCACAAAATTAAGGTATACTTTTATATCATGGGGGTGGGGCTTTACTAAATAATCGGCTTTGATTGGTGAATTCCCCTCTTTCATGTTCTTATACATTATTTTTTCCAATTATATATGTATGGTTTTTCTCCCACCTAATTCACTGATCTGATTATTAGCACAAGGGATTAGGGTAGATGGAAAGTTGTGCTGAGACACTGGTGCTAAAGTAGTAGAAAAACAGATTGTAAACATTCTCATAGAATGTAGAAGTGAGGTGGGATTCTAAGAGTTTTGCTCTAGATTGAATGATCTTCAAAATCTTTCAGGAATCAGAATGCAAAGAGGTTATAATTAAAAATATGCTTATAGAAATCTGGCAACAACATAAAGATTTTAAGGAATTTAAGGAGTATGTGTGAAGGGTTATGTGCATCTTTTTCCTATAATTAACTATACAAAATAAACTGTGCACACATGAAATGGGGAATTTTATTGTCGCTGCACATTCCTTTAATCCTTAGATGGCTTGCTTTTATTTGCAAAGCCCAAGATAAGGTCAAGCATCAGCCCATTGTTGAGTATTGTTTTAATACACACATATGCACATGATAATTTCTTCTTACTATGGCCATGTATCTATAAATACAAATTGATGCATGAGAAGGAAGGATTTCATCATTCCCAGCTGGGGTGACATATCTTTATGGTCTTATCTTATGAAGATCTTGAAGACAGACTTGTGAAGGCAGCCTGTCCACAAGCCACATGAACCTCCAAGACCAGGTCTGTCAAATGTCCAACCCACCCTGTTTGTTTAAATCACTCAGCTGGCAGCACATGCCCTGTTGAGCTTCTTCTCTATGATCCCTAAGTCCAGATATTACTTGGTTTACATACTAAAGCAAACACATCTGAGTTAGGCATTATTTTGGCTATACATCTTTTTGCCCTTGCACCCCAACCCCCTGATCATTCATCCCCTCCAATATTGTTATTCTTGTAATGCTTTGTCCCACTTTTCCTCATCCCCTTCCATCCCAAATCCTTACACCCTAAGGAGCCTCCTCCTGCCTCCCACCCCAGCTGTCACTAGCTCTCCCCTGAGGACACCAGTTCTCCAGAAGTGGCTCATTTCCTCACACCCTGGTTAACTGAGATAGTCATTTCAGTCAGCACTCTCACTGCTGTGATCTAAATACCTGAGAGCACAACCCAGAGGAAGAAAGATTTACGGGGCTCTCAGTTTCAGAGGTTACAGTCCATAGAGCCGTATCAATGGCATCAATGGCAGCAGCGGTGGCAGGTGCATAGAGGGATGCTGCTCTCACATCATGGAGGCCGGGAGCAGAGAGAGGGAGGAGGGGGCTGTGGATATATACAGTCCCCAAATCCACAGTCCAATGACCCACCTCCTCCAGCCATGCCCCACCTGCCCACGTCACCACCCAATCAATCCATCCAAATTATTAATCCATCCATGGATTTATCCACTGGCTAGATTAGAACCCTGATGATTTGATTACTCCACCTCTGAACATTTCTGCATTTCCAACACATCAGCTTTGCCAGGGGACATTCTATAGCCAAACCATAACAATGGGTTAAATAAAATATTCAGCACACAGTTTGGGACCCAGTAGGACTTCCAGAAATGGCAACTATTAATAGTCTACCATCACAATTATCATTGTTATTCCTCAGATCAGGAGGTGAGTCATTGTCCTCTACACGTCCTCAAATTTTTTCTAGACCAACACTTCTCCATCCTGTGGTGAAGACCTCTGCCCCTGTAAGAAACATACCACTCGGGCTCATCACCCTAGACTCCATCCTCAAACTGTCAATAGGGCCTCTGGCTCCTCAATGGGGCCTCTGGCTCCTCAATGCTTTGTCTTTTCCCTACCCACTGACCTTAACTCTTTTAACCCCCTTCCTTCCTCTGCAATTTAGATTTCATGGTGCAGCATCTCTATCCCAGTCTCCCCAAAACCCTACATTCTCTTGGCCCTCTTCCTTTTGTGTCTGACCTGCCCAGACAAATCACATACACAAATGATACCAACTCTGCCTTCTCTGTGCCGACTCCTGAACAGGTAGGCCTGGACTCAACTTGCTGTGGTATACATGTAATTTTTCTGGGCACTTCATGAGATGAATACTTCTGAAGTACTCTTTCTATGATATTATTCAAGTCAATAATTATTTATGGAGGGTCTGATTGGGTCCAAACTCTAATTATGGCAATAACAACACTCATATGGCCAGAGCCTCCTTGAAGCCTAAAGCTGTGGCTACAGATCTGTACAATAAATTGAGAAGAGTTTCATCTTTTTATGTCATTTATGAAATTGAAGAATTTCAGCAGGAGAATTAATACATTCCTAAAAAGTCTGATAATGGTTAATGTTGATTGTTTTTAATGTGTTCAGGCCTTTAAAAGTGAAAATCATTAAGAAATAAAGTTGACATCGACTCAATAGATGAACCAGGAAGGAACATTTGATTTTAAGCCCTTCTTTGACTTCTGCGTAGTTTTTCAGCTATTTACCATTAGTCAAAGAAGCATCTTCCAACCTTTGGTATTGAATGCCTAGTTGCAGAGTACAAATGAACACAGTTATTTAAGAGATTGCTGAGTGATTTACTTGGGTACAGAACTCCATCTCCCTCACCTTGAAGTTCCAACACAAAAACTCTGCCTAAGTTCCCAGTCTGCCCACTTGCATTTGCCCGCTGGGTCTTAGACTCAACACTGCAACATCACCTCTTGCCTGAGTTTCCAGTCTGCAGGCCTGCCTGACAGATTTCAGGCTTGCCAGCATCCAAAATCGTGTGAGCCAATTTCTTAAAATAAATCTATCCATTGGAGATCTGTTGGAGAACTCTGATTGATACACATATCCCAAGTTCGTTACATTGTGGAAAAAATATTGAGAACTGAGGGGAATAAGAATGTAAGTTGATTCCCCTAACACCACAAAGAAATACATGTGTAGGCAGACAGAGGAGTTAATGGGTAGTAGAATTAACTATGGCACAGTGGGAGGAAACAGAAGACTCAACTTCCTGGTGAAGTGCAAAGATTTTGAACATCACATTAGCTAATGTCACAGGACACTCCATCAAGGCTGTCACCTGGGGTTCAGGCCCTGAACTACACCACTGTCAGCTCACTGGCCTCAGCTGGGATTTCCCCAAATAAAATGGAAGGATGAAGTTAGGAATGACTGGACAAGAAGAATGGACTTAGAAAGAAGTTGCTCTCCAGAGAAACTGAACGATAAGGGGATGAAGAAACGTGACTCGGCTCTTACACTGATTTTTTTCATTAAAGGAATAGATGTCCATAAGTTAAATTGAAATGTGTTGCACCTCAAAAGAAAAAAAGATGAGAAAGATATTCAGAAATACATTTAAACTTTGAGAAACTTTATCAATCAAATGCTATCCAAGAAAAGAAACCTTTCTGGATAAAAATCCTTTCACCAAATCATGTAAAGGCTTTATGAGTTCTTCAGAAGAAAGGCACCCTGGAAATGTATTTTTATCACCTTTATTGAAAAGACCATTTCTCTCCTCTCAGGTTGAGTTCTTTGATGCAAGTTCAGTAGCTTTGGGGTGAATCCAAATGCAGCTTCCAGAGCAAAAAGGAAAGTCATGCGGTGTTGAGAACCTGAGCTTCCTCCAGTAAATCTTTTGAAAATAACAGATAAAGATGCTTAGGCTTCCTCTAAATTCTTGGGAGATGTGGCATTCAAGGAAGCCGGTACACTTTCTTATGATTACATACCGTCAGGTTCTGAAATGTTAGACAGCAATGTAAGAGCAAAAGAAACAAAGTCTATTCATTTTAACTCATTGTAGACAAAATGCATAGACAGAGTCTCAGTCTCTAAACTCAGGGTAGTGGGTAGACTGGGATGTACCAGTCAAGATATCTTATTGATTGAGCTTATTGAACAATTCCAATGCCGCAGCCATTAGGAAGGGTACTGATTACATTGGCATTGAGGGCATTTGTCAAAAACATCAGATGCCAGGGGGAAGGAATGGGTTAGAGCAGAAAGGTCAGCATCAACTTTTGTGCATCAGAGAATCTCCAGGTCTCTATCATCATAGGCTAGATAGCTCAGCGCTCAACTCGTATATCCGGCCTTCTTCCTAACCATCCCCATCCTTCCATCTCACTATGCAACAAACATGAGTGAGTATTTAGTGAAGGAGCCACTGTGTGAATACTGGGCAGGTTAAAATACGGTGGCTATGTAAGTACAAGCATGTGTGTAAAAAAAAATCAGATCAAATTGAATTACATATTAAAACAAAAGTTAGAGGGGTGAATGAAATAGTCACTCTTCCTGCCATTCCAAATAGACTCCTTCCAAAACCTTAGTTCAACAGAAATAGCAATATTAGCAGCTGCTGGGACAATAGCAGCAACTTCCCCCTTGAATGCATGACAATGTGGACACAGAAGGATGTGGCCGTAGGGGACTCCAGGAAGAGGGAGGTTGACAGCTCCTTGAGGTGGGATTTTCCTGTTGCAGAGGACATTCTCTTACCTCCCAAACCAATGCATCTCCCCCAGTCTCCCTCCCATTCCCATACTCAAAGTTGTACATCCAAAACTTTTTCATGTCCCTAAAGCTCTCAGCTCTGTCTAGCAGAAGATCTTTATGGAGTGGATGCTGGTATCTCCCTTAAATTTACATGCTTAAACTCTATCCCAATGTGACGGCATTTGGAGGTGGAGTCTTAGGGGAATAATTAGGTCATGATGGTGGAGTCTTCATGAATGGAATTAGCACCTGCTACAGTCTGGATGTGATTTGTCCTTCAAGGATTCATGTGTTAGAAGCTTGGCCCTCAATGTGGTGATGTTAAGAGGTAGCGGGACCTTTAAGGGGCGGGGCCTAGTGGGAGTTGGGTGAGTTATCAAGGGTGCTGCCCTCAGAAAAAAATCTGTGTAGTTCTCATGGGACCCTGAGTTCATACTCATGAAAGTAAGTTGTTACAAAAGAGCAAGCCTGACCCCCGAATCACCAGCTGGCTTCCTGTCTCCCTATGTGACGGGAAGTCACACTGACACCATGCAGCATACGGTGACTCAGTCAGGGGAGCCCTTGCCACACCTGTGTCATGTTGTTCGGACTTTTGGCCTCCAGAACCGTGAGAAATAAATCTCTGTTGTTTAGAAGCCACCCAGCCTATGTTACTTTGCTATAGAAGACCAAACTGACCAAGACACTCATTCCACCTTAGGAGGAGAATCAAGGTCGGCAGAAACAACCATCCTTTGTACTGCCGCTACTTAGGGTCTGCACCAATCCGCCCAGGCTTGCTCTGCAGACCACCCTGGTCTTGTGTTCTGGACTCTGGATATCGCTGCCATCCAGCACCTCTACAACTTGCCCCATCAGCCATCACTTTTCTTTCCTTGTCTGACATTTCCAACCTCTTTAGTTTTTCCTTCTCTCCTGCCAACAAATAGAATAAATGCTTCTACCATCTTAAAAATACCTTGCTTCTAGGTAATTCCAATAAACAGGAATGGATTAAGTGCTTTAGAAATAGGAACACTTGATCTGGAGAGATAGGATGGAAAATCAATTATATTCTGATTCCAAGAGACACATCTTAAATCCACAGGCATATAGGAAGATTGAAAGTCAAAGGACAAAAGAAGATATTCCTTCCAAACCCAAAGCAAAAAGATTTCAAATATCATATAAAGAAAATTTTACAATAAGAAATGTTACTGGAGATAAAAAAGGAAGTTTCATAATGATAAAAAATCAACTTATTAATATATAAAAATTGTAAATCTGTATATGCTTAAATATACACGCCAAGATTTGTACATTCTTCTAAGTATAAATGGCAAAAAAGACAGGTATGGATTTTAAAACACCTTCATCAGTAACTTATAGAACCAGCAGGCACCTAGTCATACCAAAATAGACCTTTTGATCAATGAGATCTGACATATCAAAATTGGGTATTGACTGAATATTGAAATGTACTATTCCTAGAATTATGCTCAACCAAACTAAGCACACATACAATCAAAGACATTTTCAAGAATGTTTATCAAAACATAATTTAGACATATCAAGATTGAGCTACCTATAGAATATTGAAATATACTATTCCCAGAGATATGCTCAGTTGAACTAGGTACACACAACCAAAGATTTTTGCAAGAATATTTATTGCAGCATTATTTGTACTTGTCAAAAATGAGACAATGCATTAGCATCACAGCAAATTGAACATATAAATTCTGATATTTAAAAAAGAACTTGTTTCAACTCTGCTTCTCCTTCAAGCTACCAAAACTTTTCTTCCTTTTCCTATCTACCAATTTTATGTAAAAATATTTTTTGGAAAAAAGGACTAGCTCTGTTTCCTCACTTCCATTACACTGCTCAATTCTCAGCAATATTTTCAGCCCCTATCTTGTCCCAGAAATTGTTCTGGTTGGTACAATAGCTACAATACTCTATTAACTTGGTATTATTATTATTATTATTATTATTATTATTATTATACCTCTCTGTTTCTCTAACATTGAAATGGAAATCTGAAAATCTCTTTGTTCCTTTTTGGTTTTTTTTGGTACCTAGTTCAACCTTTTTTTTGCATATATTTCAGGTAGAAGTTCTTGATTTCTCTCTCTTGGTTCTTTTCCCATTGCTAAAATCTTTCAGTGTTCTGTGGCCTCTGGCTCTGTCATTTCAAGTCTGCAGTGTTCTGGACACTTATCCCTGCTCATGCTGGGTGATAATATTCAGTCCCATAGCTTCAGCACCATTTCTGTGCTGAGGTCATAGATAGAGTGACCTGGTTGAGCATGGACTTTGAAGTGAGACAGATGACAAACTAACTCTGCAAATTGAGGTCTCTAAATTCATCCTTTCTCCTAAGTTTTCATCCAAGGGGCACTAAAAATAATCTCGATCCAGGTCATAACTATGTCGTGAGCCAATTTTGCATTCCCTCCACATCCATAAATTGTTGAAAGCCCATATCCTGCTCTCACAATACCAGACCCAGTTTATGAACTGCTCAGATTTCCTCAGCCACAGGTTTTTGCTCAATGCTATGGAAATGACCCTCTAGGAAGATCGCTTGCCACCAAGGGCATTCTTTTCAATATAGAGAGATGTCTAGAGAGAGGATCAGGCTGCCCAGCAGCTGGCCCAGCTGCAGCAACAGCTGTTCCTGATGCCTGTGTTGCTCAGGGCAGGATCATACTGGGCCTCACCTCACACTGCAGAGCTCTCACCTCTTGCCCTTCTCATCTCTGTCCCTGCTAAGGTGCAGATGCCAGAGGCTTCCTAAACTCACCTGCCCACCCAACCTGCTGGCTTTGCAGGATGAGTCTGCAAGGCTGTAGGTTGCAAAGAGGCAGGCACAGAATGCCTCTGTCTCATGCCTTTCACTGGCTGGAGGGGGTGCTTTGACCAGTGAGTGACAGGAGACAGAAAGAAGCTAACAGCTTCTCCTCCATTCCTCTTCCCTGAGAGATGGTGCCAAGACCCTGAATTTCCATCTGTCCCTCTGGAGATGTCCTGTGTGTCTCAGCAGCCAGCATGTTTTCTCGTCAAATGTCCTTGCTTCCTCTCTTCCTCTACGTCACTTCCCTGGGTTTTTGACACGTGCTTCCTTGGGTTGTACCCTTCAACAAAGCTTTAGTATGTAACTTCTGACTTGAGTTCTGCTTGCTAGTGAGACCAAGTTAGAGAAATCATTTATCATGAAAATGAAAGGGAATAATCCCTCTTGATTCCCACTGAGTGCCAGTGGGTTTGCTCAGTGACTTACATTTGCTATCTCTTTCAATTCTCACAGAAAACTATGCAATACATATTATATTTCCCCATTATAGTGAGGAAATGAGACTTAAATAACTTGCCCAAGATGATGCATCTAGGAGGGACAGAGATAGGATGCTAACTCCAGTGTGTCTTGCTTCAAAGCCAGTATTCTCCCCACTGTTCTTACTGTCTCTAATATCGGGACACTGCAGCCTGAGGATTCCATCAAAGATCCATGTGATGGAATTCTATCCATGTGACAGAATGATTTAGTGATGAATAGTTCAAATATCAAAGTAGAGTGTGATAAGAAAGTCCTAAAATGTCAGAGTGAGCTATCAATTAAAGTAGATGGTTAAATTACCATGATTACTTAACATTTAGATATCACTTTATATAGTCATTTCTGAATGGAATCACATTGATGAGCCAATCAGAAGTCATGAAAGTTACATTGACAAGGATGAGGGCATGAAGGGATTGGAGGAGACACAGAGACCCAAAAGGGTGGGAACCACCCCACCCAAGCCCACCTCGGAGCTCCATGTGTAGTATGAAATAACTTGGCCACCTGGACCTCTGTTCATCTGCACCACCAAGATCAGTTTGTTCCTCCCATAAAGATCTTTGGGAACAAAAAGTACAAAGTTTTGGCCAGAAAAATTAATCTTAAAACAAAGCAGAGGAATCCTGACTTCCAGACACCAAAATGGGAATGATTTCCGTGTACTGCACAGAGTGTAACTGGCAAGGTTTTATGTGCGTCCAGAGGCTTGGGCAAGATCCCACTTTGGCAGATTGAAAAAAGGTTGAATATGGACCCCATTTCTCCATTCAGTTAGCATCTCTCCGGTTCTTGGATCATGAGTGAGCGGTCTCAATCTGTGTCCCTCCTGTAGAAGGAGGGAGAATTTTGTACGCAATTGGAAAGTCTTATTGTTCGTAGGCCTAATCATTTTCTTGGCCTAATCAAGTGGTGAAGGATTAGCCCCTTGAGGTTGGTTATTAATCCAGAAATGCATAACTACAAAACAAGTGGATTTGTGTGTTTAGGGATAAAGCATTAATAACATCTGTCTGATACAGAGACTTGCCACTGAGCTTGACAAGCATCCCGGAGACCTCTGGGAACTGCCTCTGTCCCATGTTTTGGTCCTCTGAGCGTCCTTGCCAGCAGAGGCCTTGTTCTCCAAGAGGTCTTTTCCTCCTATGCATTTTCCCTGCATGCTGTCCAATTGTGGAGCTTCAGTGCCAAAACTTCCTCCCAAAAAATCAATACTTGTCTCTTGAAACACAGAAGAACCCTCTCACCCTCCAAACCACTGGTTGACAAAAACTTATTCAAAGACCTTCAAATAAGGCTCAACGCATCTCAAATTTTTACTAGGAATTGCCTTGGGATCTTGTTAAATGAGTATTGCTTCAGTAGATCTGGGTGGGTCCTGGGAGTCTGCATGTCTAACAAGCTCCCAGGATATGTCAGTGCTGTTGGCTCATAAGCACACTTTGAGTAGCAAGGGCTCAGCATACCATTTGATTTTTCTTTTGCAATTTTTAAAGATTACTTGATCCTGAGAAACATTTGCCCCTTGCAAATGCCTTAATGTTACCTCCAAGTTGTTCTGGATGCCACCACAGAAATTAGCAACCAGATAGGGCAGAAGTTAGAAACTGAGAATCATATTTTTGCTATTCTCAAAGGCTACATTGTTTCAGCTGTCAGCACAAGGACAGATGCAAAACACTAACAGCTTACTCTCAAAATCATACATAAAAATGGATTTTACCAGCACTACTTGACTGAATCTGTTTGTCCCTGAGACCACCAGGCTCATTTTATTTAGTCCCAAATTAGCCATTTTCCATGGGGTAATTTTAATTATTGTACGCGATGAGAAGATTTAAACATTAAAGCACATAAACAGAAGCAGTTTAATTGTGTATTTAAATTCTATATTTGATTGAACAGAAGTAATACTTGTTATTCTGCCTCTGTCTCAGGGTTTTCATTTTCTGCATGGAGAATTTAGTCATTTTAATGTCCAAAGAAACTATTGCAGAAGATGCAACTTGTCCACAGCATGTTTAACCAACTAGAACAGATGGGGAAGGGGGAGGGGGTTTCTAGATGCTGTAGAAATGCTTAATATTTATTTCCTTTTATGCAAGGGACATACTATATATGATCTTATGTAGAAAAAATCTTATTTGGAGAAAAATAAATACAAACATTATGTTATACATAAGCCATCCAATTATTAAACTTACACCTTATGTTCATTTTTAAAATGATTTGCCTAGATAAAATCTTTACCACCTACATTTTCAGAGCCTCCTCCTAGAAGTAGTTCTGTCTTTAGATGCTATCTATTATAAATAGATTATCTATTCCAAAACACATTTGTCAAAACAATTTCCTTAAGGATTTTAAGGCCTTAATACTATTTATTATATTTTTCTACTTCAAGACATTTGCTCAAAACCCATAGTTTTGGAGAGTGATATGAGCCACACAAAGGACTTGGAAGTTCCTGTCTGTCCTTCCTCCCACCAAATCAATACTTACGCATGGATCAATTGCCTCTAAGAGAAAATCAGAAACTAGTGGAAGGACTCCTGTACACCAAATAACTGAGAACACGCTCACATTGAACCGGTGTGTATCAGGAGAAGCTAATACACACACCCCACTTTAAACATAGCTCCTTATAATTAGGAAGGAATCCTCAACTCTCAGCTTCTTCCTGAAGAGTAAAAGGTTTGTATCTCTCTCTCTCTCTCTCTCTCTCTCACTCACACACACACACACACACACACACACACACACACACACACAGTACCCCATCTTTTACAGTGTCTGCCAAAGTGTTTCACACTTAAATCCCTTTGCTTGGGCAGCAGCAGGGAAAGGGGAGGATTGATGAAGGAAACAGTTCAAATACTGCTATGGCAATACGTGAGGGTATTACTACCAATGTCACCAACATGTGTGGGGAGAGGGGAGGGGGAAGCTGAGTGGGGTGTGGAAGGAAACACACCAAGAGCTGTGTGCATGTGTGTTTTTACTGCACTAAAATTTGCTATGATGTAGAATTTCAATGCAGTAATAAAATAACTTTAAAATAATAAATAAATAAGCAAATAAATAAATAATAAAAGGAAAGAAATCCTGACACACTCTACAATACAACGAACTTTGAAGACATGCTAAGTGAAACAAGCCAGTCACAAAGATCAAATGTACGATTTTGCTTTCATGAAGTACCTGGAAGAATCAAATTCACAGTTAGATACACCAATTGACAGATCCTTAAGCAAGATATTTTATTTTTCTGGGTTTTAGGCAGTTTCTTTGACTGAAAGTAGAGATTAGCATACCTATTGCAATTCAACCAGACTTTATAATAACTATGTTTACTCTATGTTCATACTGTAAGAAGAGATTTTTGTTTATTTAATGAACTCTGGCATAGTTTTTGTTTCAGCCAGCATTCTCACTGCTGTGACCCAAAGTACCTGATGACAACAACTAATAGGAAGAAAGATTTATTTGCCCACAGTTCTGGAGGCTTCAGTCCATGCCAGGCCAGGTCACAACTGTGGATCTCAGGGGATAGTGGTGGGAAGCAAAGAAAGAGGGATGAAAGCTGTGTCCTTTCATGGTAGCAGAAGAGAGAGAGAGACAGAGAGCAGGAAGCTGCAGCCACCTGCCCCGGAAACACTGTCTGTAATCCATGCTCCCAGGAGCCCCTTCATAGCAACCAAGTCCTGCCTCCTGCATGGCTGCCTTGTCCACCATGAGGTCTGGGGAAGATTCCAGATCCAGGCCATAACAGTAGTGTATTAGTCAGCATTTTCCCTGCCATCATCATCCAAAGACCTGACCACGTAACTTAGAGGAAGGAAGACTTATTTGCTTATAGTTTGGGGTTCAGTCCATGTGAGGTTGGGTACAGGATATCTCAGGGCATGGTGGCAGCAGGAAGCCAAAAGAGAGGAAGGGCTCAAGGTTTTTCTCCTCACATCATGGAGGCTGGAAGCAAAAAGAGCAAGGGGAGAAGGAACCACATATACATATAATCTCCAGGGCCACAGCCCCAGGGACCCACCTTCTCCACTCACACCCTACCAGCCCAGGCCACCACTCAGATAAACCCATACAGTGGATGCAGCCATTGCAATGGGTTTACTCTCTACTGAGATTACAACTCTCATGACTTAACTATAACAACCCTGAATATTAATACATGATCTCTTTAGGGGACATTCTATATCTAACTATAACAAGTAGTATTCGTCAGCTCTTAGGGTTTGGATCTGGAACATCCCCCAAAGGCTCCCAAGTTGAAGGCTTTTTTTTTAGCTTTTTGTTTTGAAATAATCTTAGAGTCTTTCTCCTTCCCTACTATGTCTAGGTGTTGATTTATTGTCTTGGTGAACATTCCTCAATTCTGCTATAAATCTTCCAATTATTTTTTGTGGGTTAGCTTTTCATTGATTTTTGGGTTTTTTGTATGGAGGATTGAAACCAGAGGCATTCTACCTCGAAGCTACACTCCCAGCTTTTTTTAAAAAAAATGACTTTTTAAAATTTTGAAACAGGGTCTTGCTATGTCGCTGAGAGTCTTGCAAAGTTGCTGAGGCTGGCCTTGAACCTGCGATCCTCCTGTCTCAGCCTCTCAAGTACTAGTATTACAGGCATGTTCCACCACCCCTGGCTTCATTGATTTTTACTTCAAACATACTCTGATCTCTCTTGAGGGTCAATTTTAGAAATAAGATTTCCAGAATGAAATTTTTGAACAATCCTTTTACTAAAAGAGCTTTTCCACTGGCTACATAATGCTTCTCTCTGCCTTGGCTCTATGTCATTCCAGTTTAAATTGATCAAAAAAAGTATTTGTATTTCTTTAAAAAAAAATACCATATAATTTACTTCTGTGGCCAAACAAAAACAAGCCAGGCATGGTGGCGCATGCTTGTAATCCCAGTACTTGGGAAGCTGAGACAGGAGGATCCAGGTTCGTGGCCAGTCTCAGCTACTTAGTGAGGCCCTCCACAACTTAGTGAGACCCTGTTTCAAAATAAAGAATAAAAAGTAGGGATGGGGGTATAGCTCAGAGGTAGAATGCCCCTGGATTCCATCCCCAGTACCGCAAAAAAAAAGAATCAATTCAATAAAATCAAAGAGAACAATATTGTAAATTCTCAATATCATGACTTGAATCATATTTATATTATTTACTGCTGATAGTCAGTTTTCAAAGCTGTGTTAATACATATCTTTACCAACCACTGATGTTTCATGTGGTACAATCAAACATATGATTGCGATAATCTGTGTATTGACGACTTGATAGAACTCACCTGTAAATCCATGTACATTCTATACACACAATTAGTTCATATCAAAACTAGTGAAAATTGAATAAGGTCTGTGACATGCTCAACAGTGTTGTATAATGTCTGTTTCCTGGTTTTGATATTGAACTACAGTTATGTAAGGTGTCACCATTGGGGAAAGATGGGTGTGATGGTTTCACAGAATTCTATGTGCTCTAAAATTATTGTGACTTCTAAGAACTACAAAAAAATAATGTTGTAAAGTAAAAAGACAACCCAGGAAAGCAAGAGGATATTACAACACATATAACTGATAAATGGTCATTATGGAGAAGTTTATATAAAAATCTTAAAACCTCTCTCTAATGTATATTCTCCATATTTTTTTCTCCCAAACAGAGTGCCATTTAATTCACTAAAAAGAAAACATTAATGGACATTAAGTGCTCACCCTCATTAGTAATCAGGAAAATGCAACTTGAGACAATAATGAAATACCATTTTATACCTATTAAATGGGTAAGAAAATAAGACATTTGATAATAACAGGGATTGCTAAAGATGTGTATTAATGGAGATTTCATGCCTTGTTATTAACTTAGGTACTCTGAAAAACAATCTGGCATTGTCTTATAAAGCTGAACGTGTGAATCCGCTACCTGGCAGTAACTGGCTGCCAACTATTCTCTGGTGTCCATATGCCTAGTCTTCTTATAGTTCTAACTGAACACGTTGCCATCCAGCTGTATAGATTTCCCCATCTTCTTCAGATAGGTGTGGCTAAATGACTAAGTTCTGGCAAGAAAATATGAGAAGTGACTTGTGCAACTTTCAGGCCATGTCTTTGAAGACATTGGCTCCAGATTTGATGTTCCCTGTCCCAGTGGCTGCGGACAGAGCAACTGGTGCTGTTGCTTTGCACTAAGTGAAGGAAGCCATCTATTGATGAGAACAGCTTGGATTCCCCAGCCAGGGGAGGGATGGAATCCAGGAGGATCCCAGACAACTTAAGTGGTATTGTTGATGCTCCATTAAGTGGCATCACCATTGTACCAGTGTTCATCTGTGCATTATTCTTCATGACATACATGTATTGTTTTGCACACTTTAAATTTTTGCATAATATAAAATTGAGGAAAACTCAAGGAGAAGCTTTCTCTTTGGTTCCTACAAATCCACATTCTGCAGAGCATGTGTGTCTGCACAGTGGACACTTCCTTCCAGACAGATCAGAGATATGCCCGGCTGACACCTGAGGCTCAGGCCTCAACCATGCTCCAGGTAGCCGAGAAAGCCATCTCTTTCTGCCTCCACCATGTGGTTAAGAAAGACATTGGTTATCAGCCTTGCATGCACTAGTTCATATTGTGGATCAATTTGCTCTCCCCCTCCTAATTTCCTCTGCCTCCACCTCCATAGGCGCAATGCTAGCATTTCCATTCAAAATGTACTCTTGGGGCTGCAAGCCCCTCCTGTATTTTCTCAGAAGTTCTTAATTCCATTTTACAACCCTTGGAATACTTGCAACCTAGAGCCTTAGCTTTATTTCCTGCCCTCAATTCTTGTCCCTAACCCTCTCTGAGACCTTTCTTCACACCTGCAATAGAGTTATCTTTCAGAAACCAATCATATCTTCCTTTTTATAATTAAATCCTTTTGCCTCCATGAAATCTTTCCTGACTAGCTACAAGGAAATTTAACATCGCTTCATCTTAATTTTTCTAATGATACCAAATCTATATCAGAAACACTGGTTTTCAATAACAAAGCTTGGCACATATAGTCTACAAAGCATTGTCAAGCTTCTCTGCAGAAGAAAGGGTAGTTTTGAAATTGAGTCTGCCCCTGACATCTTGGACAGGTAGTTACTACCATGCAAATAGGTCCTTTCATTTGGACTACCTGCCTCTAGTCCATTAGTGATAGTGTCAGATCCCACAGGAGAGGTAGGGAGCCCCCCAACCCCCCCACACACACTGAAGCTCAGGGCTCAGGGGACCCATGCCAACAAGTCTGTGCCCTATTCCACATCTCATCCCATCTCTACTGACTCATACTGGCCAGCTTTCTTTCCTCAACCCACTGATCTCTCTGCCTTGGCTGTCCAAGTTTAGCACTCCATGGTTCTAAAGCTTCTGTGATACCTTAATTTATGACTTATCTCCTCCCTTTGGCAAAGGGTTTCTGCTGCCAATTGTTTCAGGGACTAGCCTCTCCATCCAACCACTGGCCTCTCTCTTCTTCTTTCTCTGTATCTCTTCATGGGCTGACCCAATACATAGGCTGGGACTGGGCCCAGAGTTCTAACCATATGTATATGTACTTAGGAGATCTATTTTTCTAGTATCTTCTTCTTTTATGATACTGAAATACCAAGTGGATTGGCTGTGAACTTGGTGAGATGTTTCCAAAGTCTGGACCAGGACTCATTCTTCTCTAGTGAGAACAGCCTCCATTTTCTGAAGTAAAAACTGGCAAGCTCCCACTCTCTTATAATATTCCTAACAGTTGACCAGCTTCCAACAGCATCATCATAATTAAAACAGCTAATACGTGATGGATACATACTGTGTGTTTTCACTACTATTAAAGCATTTTACAACCCAATATGGAAGACACTAACATCCTCTCTACATAAGAAAACTGGGGTTTAAAGTGGTTATTATCTTCCAAATATCTAGTGGAACATGGATTTCAATCCTGACAAATTGACACCAGACACCCAAATCCTGAACTACACACATAGAAAAAAAAAAACTGTACAATGACTGAAGTGCCAGAAAGTTCTCCTGGAGTACAATGTGCCCAGTGAAAGCTAGCTCCTCCTCGGCAGATGCTGCCAAACTCTAGTCTCTGCTCATCAAAGACACTGGTCACAGTTTATGTGTCTTAGGAAATGTGCCAGAGAAATAAGTGCTTTTTAAAACTCATTTAAATTTGTGAAAAATAAAGATACTCTTGGCTCCCTTTACACTAAAAGCAAATGCTACATATATATACACACAGATATAAACAGTAAAGGACAATCATCACTATCCCTCCTCTGCAGACTCTCTCAACTCCCCTGCTTCTGCCAGGCTTCCCCATAATCACTAATGAAAACACACAATCACCCTTATTGATCTTCCTTTCAATTCATGATCTTTAAGTCAAGTGGACCCAAAATACATTATACTTCCCTAGTTCATTCACTCTCCTATTCTTCTAGACAAATATAGTTGATTCTTGTTACTCACATTAGTGATGTTCTAGCAAGTTTTCACAAATGCTGAATTAATAAATACTGAATCATCACTCACAAAGAAAATATAGAGTTAGGTTCCTATGAACTTCTGGCCACAACATTTTGGTCAACCAGGAAATATATAACTTTGTTTTATGTGTGTTTCTCTTCAAGGTACCTATTTGGTTTGCCTGGCTTCAAAGCCCAGGGTCTTCACCTCTCTGCTTACCTAGGCATGGCTGCTCTCAGCTAGACGGAGATGGAGACCAGGGGAGTTGCCTGACATCTTGCCTAGTAAGCCTCACTATGATTACATTTCACCAGTTGGTTTCTAGAATGTAAATAACAAGGTGGAGTTGCAATGCCTCTTTTTTCCTTTTCTAATACACCCTATTTAATTGTAAAATTGGGAATAAAACTAAAGGGTGTGTTAAATCTTTGTATGTGTGTGTGGTACTGGGGATTTAACTGAGGGGGAAACTCTACTACTGAGCTGCACCCACAGTCCCCCCTTTTTTTTGTATTTTGAGTCTCACTAAACTGCTGAGGCTGGCCTCAAACTTGCACTCCTCCTTCCTCAGCCTCCCAAGTCCCTGGGATTACAGGCATGCACCACCACGCCCAGCAAGGGGTATGTTAACAATCTAACAAAGTGTCTGTCAAATTGATGAGCTCAGATCACCCTGCCTTCAGTCCAAGGCAAACTATAGAGACTTTAGTCCAACACACTCTAGTAGAATAATAAAAAAAAACAGCCCTTTGATAGCAAAACCAACAAAGAAGTGTCTCATGGCCTATGTTTATAAAGGAAAGGAAGAAACTCCAATGTTAAACAGGAAATATGGCCCTTTCTAAGGTCGGCTTGCTGTAGGTAGAAAGGCTCAGAGCCAGATGTCCACCTTGACAGCTGTTCTAAATCTCATAGCTACCCCTCGGCTAATCCCCACCAGATGTTTTGAGAGATTAGCAAAATTTCCCACGCCTATCCCAATTCCCCAAGACAGTTAAGATCTATCATCAGATTCTAAAAGTCACCTTCCTACAATATTAAACATCAGTACATTACATAATGGGAAAATAGAGTGAACGGTAGGATTTCACTGTAATACTATTTCAGTCTTCAAAGAGCTGCAGGAAATGATGTTTTCCATCTTCACAATAAATCGCATGGAATGGAAGGGGTGGTCCTGTTGCCTGGGTTTGCAGATAAAGAAAGCAGTGGGGCTCAGCAAGACTCTGTATCTTGTTCAGTCATGGGGCTCTGGAGCCAGGAGAGGAGCTCAGTCCTGTGATCCCTGGAGGGGACTCCTGGCACCTCGAGTGCTAGTGATATGTCTGTTTAGGCCTCTGAAGACATGCATCTCAGGATAATCACACCTGGGCATCCCTCCTTCTCTCTGCCTACTCCAAACCTACATACTACACATTTATATCTAGTAACTCTTTTCCAATAATTACCTGCAAGTTTCATGCCAGCTAAGGACAAGATTCTGCCTTGATAGAAAACATATTGAGCCCGACATGGTGATGCACACCTGTAATCCCGTACTTGGTAGGCTGAGACAGGAGGGTCGTAGGATCAAGGCCAGTCTCAGCAATGTAGCGAGACCCTCAGGAACTCAGTGACACCCTGTTTCAAAATAAAAAGTAAAATAGGACTGGGGTATAGCTCAGAGTCGTAGAATGCTCCTAGGTTCAATCCCTACTACCACAAAAAAGAAAAAGAAAATATAACATATATTGCTGTTACTTGGCTATTCTCTCAATAATTATTCTTTAAATTGTACAGATAGTTTTATATATTCTTCTGCATTGTCTTTTAAAAAGTATAAATGAAGAAAACATTTTATGATAAGGAATATGTTAACTTTTACTATTTGATTTTTTAAAATTATGTTCTTTCTCACTGAGATTTGTTGGCAGGTCTTGACCCAGTTGTCGGAGTTCCTGGTCTCTGTCTAGTCAGAGGCCCTCTAGCTCAGGCCTTGCCTGCTGGGCTCCATGTCACACTCCAGGTCACACAATCCACCCCATGCAGAAATGGGCCTCTATCTTGCAAGAATTGGGTCTCTAAACTCTGGGAGCCACTTGGGCTGGTAAACTCTGAGAATCTAGTCTTGAGGCCCACCCAACCCAAAGGTTAACATCAAAAAATGCTGAGAAATATTTAAGTTAGGGTTTACCAATGAAAATAACAAGGAGAACATGTTGAAAATTACTTAAACATATACATTATTTATTTATAGTGCTGGGGGTTGAACCAAGGGGCATTCTACCTCTGAGCTATACCCCCAGCCCTATTTTATTTTTATTTTGAAACAAGGCCTCACTAGGTTGTTGGGGCTGGCCTTGAACCCATGATCCTCCTGTCTCAGCCCCCAAGTACTCAGATTGCAGGTACGCATCACCTCACCCAGCTTTGCTTACAAACTTAAAAGGACATTTTATTCAGGCCACAGCCAATGAACCTTGGGACTTTGACCTCTGACCCAGAGATCAGCTTCCATACTCCTGGCAGACCTGGTTCTTAACTGCCACAGAACATTGGGGAAGTTCTTAACTGGCCCTGAGGGTGTGGACAGCCATATCTCTTGATATACCTGAAGGGGCAGGAGCCCTAGAAGCTACTTTTGAAACCAATGTATATTTAGATATTTCTTCTGGACTGAGTGTCTCCGAAAGAAACTAGACTGAAGAGGGAAAGTATAGGAGTCCAAGGCCCGTCTGACAGACAGCAAGGCTGTGGGGCTTGGGACAAAGCTTGGCTTGGATATGGCTGCTGCCACTGTCCTTCCTGCCTCCCCCGTCCCCCAAAGGAGGAGTGTGCTCAGAAAGCAGAGGCTGTGGTATAAAGGAACAAATTGTGCCACATTCACCCCAAACCAATGGAGTGGTGATCCGGAGAAGATGGAGGGGTAGCAGTGTGGGGTGTGGACCCTGTGAGAGGCACAGAGTCCGGACAGGGCAGAGGGCCTGTGGAGCACCTGGGCTCTGCCCTCATGATCGACAACTCTGCCTCCCCACTGGTGCTCACTGAAGCAAAGTGACCAGCCTAGCTAGAAGTAAGGAGGTAGTCAGATTACTTAGAAATCCTGAGGGACATTTTGAAAGAGGGATTGTGAGGGGGCAAAACAATTTTTTCTGGGGAAAGAAGTGGGAGGAAGAAGTGTGGGGGCCCCTGCAAACGTGATGTGGATGTGCTTGCTACAAATAAAACTGGCTAGAAGCTAAAAAGGCCACATAGGGGTGCTGAATTCTCTCTTGAGGGATGGTTGGTGATGTAGCCAGGGTGGATAAGGGGAGCCTCCTGGCCCAGTCTGGCTCCTCTTCCTCATGTCCCAAGTGTCCACATCCCATTGGATCCTCTTCTTGCTTTGGGCCCTTGTTTCTGAGAGCCAGACTTTGTCAGGCAGTTGCAGGATGGTCGGTCTCTAAGCACAGGGTCTTTGTCATTTACTTTACAGGACGCTCTGCTTCTCTGAACCATGCCAATTTGGGTAGCAGGTCCTCCCTGGCCGGCCCCCGCGCTATGCCTGGGCCTGTGTTCTCTTTGGCAATTGCATTCCTTCTTTGGGACCCCGCTTCTTCCTACATGCTACAGTGATTGCGGGGATCTTTTAAACCCATCTCAGCAGCTGAATGTAAACCCAAAAGGATTTCCTGGTGGACCAAAAATGGGAATGGGGTTTAAGCTTTAGCGCACGCAAACTATCAGTTCCTGGTTGATATTTGAGGTGATGTTTTCCCCCATCAGTCCAAATATGGATACCAATCCACTCCTGTTGCAGCTGTAGACAATGAGGCTCTCTCCAGTCTCAGTCCAAAATCCCCGTTGGAGTACTAACAGTAAACATATTTTGCCCATTTCGCCTCTGTGATCAGTGTAAAGCAGGTCCTCAGACAGACCCTGAGCCTTCACTGCCCACTTCTAGTCATTTCTGTGTCTGTGTTTCTTAACTTGCCACAGGGTATCCCAGTGCTTAACCTATTGCTAGCTGTGACCCGGACGAGCCTCTTGATGAGGAGGGCTCCCAGCTCCCACTTCTTATTCTGCTTTCATCTGTTGAGTGAATCTGAGCAGGCCGCTGCCCTTCTAACCTCTGTTCTTTATCCAGATATGGGGGGGGGGGAACGGCTGCAGAGGGTAATCTCTGGGCACCTCCTGGCCTGCTGATTCAGAGGTAGGGGCACGGGAAACCAGCAGGAGGGGCTGCACGGGCTCAGGCTGAGTGTGTGGCCTGGGAAAGCTCTCAGCACTGACATTTTCCTGTGTCGCCTGACTTCAGTAGCTCTTTAAGCTGCTGGCTTTCAAGACACTCGGGATGTCTGAAAAAAAGGCCCAGAAAGGCCATTCTCCAGAAGTGTCTGTTTCTTCAGGACCCATCCCCCCAGCACGTTGTACAGCATTGAGGAGAAACTTCCCCTTTAAGTCGAGTACCAGAGCAGCCTTGTTTTGACATCTTTTTCTCTTTTGATTATTTAAAATTCTTTTTATTATAAGAGATTTATTTTATGAGGTAGATGACATTCCCCGCACTTAAAACCCTAGACAATGCCCCATTTGTCAACAAATTAAACTCCTTGACATAAAACATTTGATTCTTTGCAGCCTGGCCCAAGCCCTCCTCATTATGTTACCTCCTGTCATTCTCTCCTATCCTGCTACTCTAATTAAACTCTAGGCTCCTCAGAAAGCCTTGCTGCTAAACATTCATACCTCTGTGCTTTTGCTTATGTTGCTTCTCTCTCTTCTGGGCAACACTCCCTCTGGGGCTCCCATAATTCCCTCAATTTACTCTGAGGCCCTTCCACCTCATTTTTCCCTTAAAAAGCACCTGCCCCCCCACCACATACTCGCGCCTGTCCCCTTAATTTATTCTCATTTGTGTATACAAGCTTCATGGTTTAACTTTCATAGCTGTCTCCTCTTCCCAACTGTTCTAAGTTTTAGGGCACTAGGGATGATTCTTATATTTCTTTTATATTCCCCATGTTGCCCAACAACGTACACACATGTGTAGCTGTACAATAAATGTCAAATGAACATATAGGACCAGACAATATAGCAACCAACCCCTCTAAAGATGTGCCAACCTTAAGTGTTCCTGCTCAGCCCACATCGTCTATCTCCTGGCCCTTCCCATCTTTGCACATCCTCACTGTCTGCAGCGTGCAAGTCAGCTGACCAATATCAATGGCATTACTGCACACCCAGCACTTAGGCAGGAGGCAGCTGAAGCCAGTTTTCCAGGTGTAAACCAAACGAGAGCAGAAATCTTATGAATATTGCTTTCCAAATGCCCGGATCTCACACCTTTTTGGAGCAAAAAGTCACAGGAGGAAAAACACTGAGTGTCCCAAAGCTCTGTCTACTGAGAGGGAGGGCAAGAGTTAGCCATCTACCCAGCTCATCTGACTTTAAATAAACTATGTTTTTCAAAGATAAAAATGGAGTTTTTGAGAAAATTGACAAAAATTGGTAGTTCAATAAAGCTCCTATTTTTATGGATGTCTCTTAGGTACCAAATTATGCCCTAAAAGGTTTCGGTTTATCTAGCGCTTAAAAACAAATTCAACTGAGTCTCTTCTCCAGTGATTTCCCTGCGGAATAAGATAGGAGAAAGATTTATTATGTGTAATTAGAGAATTGAAAGCAGAATGATTTTTGAAGTATGAAGGGAGCTGTTGACAGCATTTTAGATCATTCTCACTGACTATTCCCAGGATATATATTATACATATTTATATATCATAGGGAATGTAGTTTACATCAGAACACAAACATATGTATACTGTCAGTATGCCCTTAGGAAAAAAAATAGCCTTGAAATGAAGGCTGTCCTCTTCTTGACTGAAGAACATCTTCAATCCCAAACTATAAAATTCTAAAAAACCACTAACATTGTGCTGGGGTGACCTTGCCTAATATTCTCTGTTAACATTCTTCAATCTTTCAAGATTGGGGGTGGGGAGCACAAGCCATTCTAGTTTGGGAAAGTTCATCCTGATGAGCAAGCAAGACCAATTTTTCCTGAGCAAAACTAAGCCGTGAATTCAATCAAGCATCAAGATCTGGGGTTGGGAAGGTTCCTGGCTCTTGGGCTTTTACTTGTTTGCCAGAAATATCGAAAGGCATTCATGTTTGTTTTTCTTAACCTACTTAAAATCTATCTTATTCAAAGACATTTTGAGAGGTAGTCACGCACAGGATAATTTCATCCTAAATCCCTTCTGTTCTGGAAAGATACTGGACAGCATGGTAGAGTTTGGGGCTGGGGGTAGATAGTGAAGCCAGGATCCACTGGGGAAGGTTTATCAAGAGGATATCCATCCTATTTTTCACCTTATTGGTAGGTGATCTCCAGACATGTGGCCACTGAAGGATGGCGGATATCCTCTCATCGTCCTTACCTACAGTTACTCCTCCATTGCTCTCCGCAGCTCTCCATGTCTCTTGCCCCTCTAATCCTTCCTCCACAGAAGGGACGGAAGTATCTCTGAAAAATGCAAAGCTGATCGTGTCTCCTCCCCACATTGCTCAGAGGTCCTCCATTGCTCTGAGGATGAAGTCCAAATTCCTCATTTTGGCTTATGAGTTCCTGCAGGATCTGGCCTTGGCTTCCATACCTCTCTGCTTTTCTTACCTTCCCTGCCACTCACTACCTACTACCACCACACGTCACCTCCGCCTTCCAGCTGCATGCGGCACCCCTCCCTCCGTGTGCTCTCTCGTCTCCATGCCGCCAGCATTTGCTTCCCCCTCCTCTGCTCTCACGTGCCCCCTTAGACGTTGCAAACACATATGTATGGGTTTGCATATGTGCCTTGAGAGTTGACTCTACTATATACTACAGTTCTGTAGTGCTATTACGGGCCAACAAGTGACTCGTCATTCTGAACGCAGCCATATTTTTGTCTTACCACCTTCCCAAGTCAAGTCAGCTTGAATGTTTGACATGTGTATGACAAAATACTGTTTCAAATTAAAAGCAACTCTACTTATGGAGAGCGCTCTGGCCACCTCTTGGGACACCTTTAATGGTACCCCGATGAGATAAGATGTGATAGCCCTGTCTGTCTACGTTTGATTTGGCTTGGTCTTAACTAAGTAAAAGATTATACAGTCACGGTGACAACATACTGAATTCCCCAAAGAGGTCATTTAGCTGTCTCATTTTCTAAATTAGCAGGAAGATAATCAGGGGAAACAATGAAACACAATTTACCTCCCCGATTTTTCATAGAGTGGACAGTTTCCTCAGGCCCTCGGAGAAAGCACCATCGCCGTCCTCTCTGTAGTTGCTCGGGAAAGTGACTTTGCGTTCTGACATGCTGTCTCTCTACCCCTCAGCTCATGTTCTCAACTATTAAAAGGCAGGCCCATGTATGGAGTAAGAATCCAACATTTTTGTGGGCTCTTGGTTATATCTGGTTAATGATCTGAATTCCATTTTAAGGTGTTTTAATGCCTAAAAAAAGCATCACCCTAACATAACTTTAACCCAGTAAGTTTTTAGCTAAGCATTTACTGTATTTCAGGGCTTCATTCCTTGAAAATGCCCTCATTTATAGGGGCCTCTATAAGTGACTTTTAGGTGTGTCCAGGACATATCAGAGCAAATACTCAAACATTGACCTCGATGTGGGACTCCCCAGGGAGGCGATGGACTCTCTAAAGAGCAGGCTCTTCCCAAGTGTCCTAATGCTTGGTGCAGGGCTGCCACTCCTTCCGGGTTCTTGTCCCTGGGAGTTGTGTAGCTGTGCCCAGACAGCCAACATCACCTGTCTCCCAATGCTTTTGTAGAAATGATACCTGCTTAGGACATGAGAATGAGGAATTTGTAATATTAAGCTCACAAGGTTGTCTTGCAGAATTCCCCAAGTTATGGTTGGTCTCACCAAGGTTACCATGCAGCCAGAACTTACCCAGCATCCCCAGGGTCAAGTTGCCCAGGAGTTCCAAGAGTTGAATTCAAGCAGCCTATTGATGCTATGCCAGCTCTGTGTGGAAGCTGGGTGATTGCTGGGGACTGTGCACCAGGAAGGGAACTGCAGCACACCTTCCCTGCCTGCAAAACCTTACTCCAAATGATAGGGGCAGCGCCTTGAGTTCCTAGCCCCTCCCCCGGGCATTCACAGGGTACTATGTGAATACTGAATTCACAAAGTGGGAAGTTTTGCAAAACGTAGACAAGTTTCCCCTAAGTAATCAAGCCAGCCTCCTTGTTACCGGCTTGAGAACAAGGCTGAAGCAAAATTAAAACTCAAGAATTCATACACTAAAGGACAAGAGTCCTTATGGAACACGATATCTAAAACCTACAAAAATTCACTACGAGACAAGATGCCAGGGCCTCCCTGCAAATTTGGTGTGGGGCCAATGGGGAAGGAGCCTAGAGTCACCAGGAGAAAAAGAATCAAAAGAACTTGGTCTCCAGATGGATTAGAATATAGTCGGGAGACATAGAAATAAAATGCGCCTTGACTATGACCTGCAGCACACGCAGCTGTCCCTCGGCCCTGGGAAGGAGCCACAGCTGGGGGCTGACTCCTGCGCCATCTGTGCAGGGAGGGGGTGAGTGAGCGGGCAGGCTTGGGTGTTGGTACCTTCTCAGTCCTTCAGTCCTCGGGACATTGTGCTTGGGGGACTGCAAGCTGCCAGAGAAGGGGTGCTTCCACAGAGCCACGCCAGCTCTACGTGAACACTGTGTGAAAGAGAGGTGAGCCCTGGTCTTAGCAGAGGGGTTCCTACATGGCGGGGAATGCAGGAGGGAAGGAAAAGGGGGGCGATGGGACTCCAGAGAGACTCCTTCCTTGGCCATCACTGATATCCTTTCCGTGGGCGGATTTATGCATTTTTCTGTGTGCTGAATTATTTTACAGCATTAAAAAAATGCTAGAGTACAAGAACACAAGAGCAAGCGCCTTCCTTGCACCTTAGTAACTGTAGGACTTTGCGCAGTAGAAATATGATTAATAGCCCTGGAATGCCCCATGTCCCTGCCCTAAACTTGCATTATGCAGCAGTCCTATAAGTGAGATATTGCTGTGTCCCTTCCAGAGATGAAGAAAGTGACTTAGCAGGTGAAGGAAGCTGCCCAGGGTTACGCTGCCCTCGAGAGGCAGGGCCAGCTTTAGACATAAGGTCCCCCCCAAGGTGTCCCCTGAGCCTACCTTCTGTGGCAACAGAAATAGTACCCGCTGATGCCAGCTTGACGCTGCCAGGGCCACCACAGACACCACCACACTGTCACACTCTTCCCGGAAATGAGTCTGGAGAGGGGCCATCTCATCTCGCGAGACTGTAATGGTAAGATGTGTTCTTGAGGGTTTGCATGGGCCAGATCTGCCTAACTGAGCACGATGCTTGTGATTGCTTCTAAGGGTGTATTTTGAGCTGATGCAACTGATGTTTCTGCTGGGTTGTAAAAACCTGTCAGGTTTGCTGCCTGAAATCCAATGTGGCTAGACGAAGTTCAAGCTCTTTGAGAGGCTTTTATTTTTGTGAAGAGACATATCAAAATACTTCTACGTGGCCAAATCCCTCAGTCATCTCTCTGCAGCCTCTGGCTCTATGTGAGATGCATCAGCCAAGACTCCGAAGTCCCGGTGTGTCTGTCCCTCTGCCTCTAGGAAGCAGACCCCAGAGTCTCATGAGCCTGGAGAGCCGCACCTCTCGGAACTCAGTCTCTCCCAGTCTGGAAACATGACATAGTGCAGAGGTACTAAGGACTGTGAAGCATCTCTCCAGGCACCATCTGGTGCCTACCCAAATGACTATAAATGACACTTTGTCCTTGAGCCAAAGTCCATGGGTCCTATGGAAATTGTTACTGCTGTCTTGCCCTATTTTCTCAGATTTCCCCTTCATCCTTCAGAGAAGCAAATCTTTTTGATAGACCTATGCCCAGTCTTTAAATCTGAGCCTGTGGTTGTCATTTGTCAATGTGGTTGGGGTGCAAAAATAAATGTGGAATAAGTTACAAAATTGCCTAAAGTTTTAAGACAAAATGTGAGATTTAAAAAAAACAGAATCAAGGTTTTGGAGCAGGTAGGGACTGATGTAGAGAAAGATCTGGAAGACTGTGGTTGGTGACACAGAGAGAGATGATGTAAATTTGTTATTCTATGAACACTTCTCAAGTTCAAACTAACAGCTCCCTGTCAGAAATAGACCCTAGGGACAAGCTCTATGGCCACAGTGCTGTCCACCATGGAAAACCACTGAAGGTATTGTCATAGAATTAAGATCAGAAACTACAGGCTTATCCTGCCTGGGGCTATGTCCCAGCTCTGTCACCTGCTACAGCACCCTAGGCAAATCATCCCTTGGGCGAGTCCTGGGCGGTGATGGCGGATGAGGAGAGCGATCAGGACCTACCTCATAGAGTTGTTGTGAAGATTAAATGGTTTGATTTGTGAGGTTCCCAGAAAGTGTCTGGCATAGAGTCTGCACCCAGTAAATGTTGCTCAGCATCAGCGGGGTTAGGGGGAGGAACAGAGCCAGGAAAGGGGAAGGAGGAGTGTCGCTGAGGACACGTTGGCGTCCTCTGCATACATCTCCCCTGGCCCTGGCCCGGGGAAGCTGACTCGACTCTTCTCTTGTTGGAAGCTCTCTTCTGTGATCTGTGCTCTGTTTGCTTTGGGTTGTTTTTCAGCTGTTTTTAAATCCATGAGTAATTGCAGGGACTTTTGAAAGAAGTCACTGGCTCCCCTAGGCCATGTGATATTATAACCACCTGTCTTCTCTCCTCCTGGAAGCAGGTGAGTTCTAGATTGGACTCTCCTGGGTGAACAGAACAGACATCAGGCTGGAAGGGAAAATCTGGTCTCTGGTGGCCACTTGATCTCATCTTCCATTATGTTCCCTTTCACCCAGATCCACACCTCAGAGGTTTTTCAATACTAAATAGAAAAAGGAAAGGGAAGGGGTAGTGACCACAGTTTTTTTCTTTGGATCCTGAAATGTTTTCCTCAGATGCAAGACAGGCTACAGGGTTCTGGCTCAGTAGCAGGATTAGCCATTGCAGGTCAAGTCTAAAACATACTTCTCCCGAGATATTGCTGTATCAACGTTCGGAGTGCAACCTCCTCATTTAACCTATTAATGCAGATGTCCAGAAGATCAAAGGGGCAGGGTGCTGGGTAACACTGGCCTGCTCTGACTTCCTGGATGCAGCATTTGAAGCTGACCCAAAGTGCTGGGCAAAGACAGTGGACAAGGGACACAGAGCAGAGGGGAAAAGAGTGTCTTCCTGCTTTCTGAGTTCTGAAAGCCTAGACTTTGTGGGAATAGAAAAACATTTGGCTTAAAAGATCTGGGGATAGGCCTGCTGAGTAGCAGCCACACTCCCCACCCTCCACCCTCCATCCTCTCCCATTGATAGCAGAAGACTTCTGCTAGGGGTAGAAGAGGCCACAAGAGATGTGAGGGATGGTTTGTGTGTCTCTAGAATACTCCCTTCACGCTGGGTCAAGCCCTGCGAGGTCTACAGGAACCATAAGAGGAGGGGACTTGTGCCTTATTTCCCAGAGAAATCCCTAAAGAAGTGGTCAGATTCCAAAAAATAAGAGAGGCATCCACAAAGGTGGGTCCTTAGATGACCCCAGAAACTTCCACGCAGCTTAGACCAAGTCCAATGGGGAAGCTGATGCTTGTGTGCTGGAGACATGTGTATCAGTGGAAGCGAAAGGGTGCCAGGGGGTGGGACCCAGGGACATTCCTACAGTGCCCCGTGCAGTCCAACGACCATGGACCAATGCAACAATGGACATCACAGTGGACACTGTACAGACAGGTGGCGCAGGTCACCAGTGGGCCTTCTTGGCCCTTCTGCAAAGCCCCTGGGCCTTAGCCACGGCCCTGAGTGAGAGCACAAGCATCCCTGATTTGATCGGGATTAATTTTTCGTCCCCCCATCAGACTGACAGCTTACCAGATAAACTGAGCTTTCCATTGGAAAGGCGTGTCTCTGAGATGTGTGTCCTGTGACACACGTGCATCCTGCGTGTACACAAAATACAGTGTGAGCCACTGAGCCTGGCTTATCACTGCTGAAGACATCTCTTCAAATGGAAGATTAATAAACCTATGGGAATTTGGGGAAATCTGTTGTAGGCTGATTATTCTGAGGGCTTATTCCAGGTTTGGCGTGGCACTACCCAGTCATGACAGAACAGAAGAGTATCCACAGCTAAGGACCAGCTGAAGGAGACCTTCACGAGCCCCCATCCCTGTTCCCACAGAGTGTGGGAATTATGAATGTTCCCAGCTCCTCAAGGAGACTTTGGAATTTTCAGAGGAAGAGTGACCTCTCAGGGGTCTGAGATTTGAAGGAAGTTATAGAGGACAATGGTAGGGACTTTGGTCATCAGCGAGGGCAGGGAGAGCCGTGTCCTGGTGGATCCCAGCATGTGACACCTGATGCCCAGGCCAATGAGCCATATGACATCAGACAGTGCAGGGACAGAGAGCCCCGGCCCCAGGCTGAGCAGGACGTAGCACCTCAGAGTGCCTGTGGT
Source organism: Glis glis (assembly GCA_004027185.1). Taxonomy (NCBI): domain Eukaryota; kingdom Metazoa; phylum Chordata; class Mammalia; order Rodentia; family Gliridae; genus Glis; species Glis glis. The sequence goes on from PVJS01006658.1 coordinate 32,773, forward strand.
GACCTGACACCTCTTTTCCAGTGCTGGAAAATGCATCAGTCCCCACATGCTACCCCTGGCACTAATGTAACCTCCGAGAAGAAAGGCAGGTGAAAGTGGGGGAAAGCCCTGAGAAGCAGAGCAGAGCTCTGTAATGATAAGCTTTGAACTTGACAGTGCTTGAGAAAATAACATTGAGTGTGACTGAGGAAAAAAGAAAACACTGGATTAGATTGACTAAAGCCAGAATGGGAAAGACTGTTATCTTCTCTCAAAAGAAAAGTCAAGTTCGGGTTTTGTCCTGTTTGCTCACACTTCAGTTCTGATGGGCTGATATAAATTTACAACACTTGGCAAAGGAAGTAAAAAAAAAAAATATATATATATATATATATAATACTGTAGGGACATTGGTGGGGGAGCCTCCTGATGTACACAGACATGAGAACAGATGTAATGATGTGGTGAGAAAGGTGTGTCACCCAGCATGGGAAGTTGGTAAAGCTTCCCTGAAGGATGTCTAAACAGAAGAGTGAAATAAAGAATGAATTCAAGTCATTTTCAGGAAAGTGGATAGAACCGAAGGACGTCATGTTAAGTAAAATAAGCCAGACACAGAAAGACAGGTATCGCATGTGTTTCTCTCATATGTGAAAACTAAAAAAAAAAAAAAAAGATGTGAGAACAAAAGAGGGACTACCAGGGACTGGGAAGAAGTCCAGGGGAAGGGACAGAGGGGTAAAAGAGGGGGGTGGATGGACATGACCAATGCCAATGCATGATGTATGCATGTATGGGGATATCACAATGAATCCCATTAATTTGTACAATTGATATGTGTTAATAATAATATGCTGAGTGAAAGAAGTCAAACCAAAAGGAGTACATATGACACAACTATATTTCTATAAAGTCCTAGAATAAGCAAACTATAGTGACAGAAAGGAGATCAGTGGTTTCCTGGAGATAGGAGCAGACGCCTGTGAGGGTAGGATTACAAAGTGTTACAAAGAAATTTGAGAAGGTGGTGGACATGTTCATTGTCCTTATGTACTTTTGGTTTCCTTATGTACTTTTGGTGTACACATGTCAGAACTGATTAAACTGTACACTTTAAACAGGCAGCTTATTGGATGGCAATTATACCTTGATGAAGCTGTCTTTCGAAAGAATGAGTAGGGTGGGAAGAGGGAGAGAAATCAAGGGATGGCGTTATAGATAAATTCACACCAAGTCCAGGAAGTGAATGTGAATTCTCAGAAGAACCCAGCTCTGGGTCATGTGATACCTCATGGGGTCAGAACAGAGATGGGAGGTGGTGGTGAATGCCTGGCCCATCAGGGGACAGAGCTTGGACTTTACCCAGTAGGCAATGGGGAACTGTGGGGAGGATATTAGTCAGTGGAATAACAGGATGAGGTTTTCTTTTAGAAAGACCATTGGAAGGTCCTGGCTTGAGATAATATGGACACAGGTGGGAAGAGATGCCTTGGGGGAGGACTAGCCCTGCATCTCTTTAGGACATCATAGCTTTAACATCACTCTTCACAAGGCAATTTACTTGCACTTTTAGAAGGGATTATGTTTAGGATGCCTAGACTTGGGATTAAAACGACCCCTTTGCATTTTCCTAGTTGGAGAAGGCATGAGTTCTGAACCATTTTTTTCCAGCCCCTTCATATTTACATTCCTTCATTTAGAAACATTTGTATGCATCACGCAATAAAGCCATCTGCATACCCTGATTATAGAAATCTAACAGTCGTTAATTTCTTACATTGAAATTTTCCAGTTTTTGACTTGGACTCAGGTCTCAGATGTGCTGGAATGAATCCATTTGGCATAGCCATGGGGGCACTGTCCAAGAAACAAGGAATATTTAGAAATCTCAATTCATTAAGCTTGAATTCCAGTTCTGTCCATTAGTAAGGGATTTCTGGGTGTCTGTGGTAGTGATGGATCTCTCTTCCCTGGCACACCCACACCTCTTTTTCATTAAAAATATTACCTCCCAAAAAGGACCAAGAGATGGAGGAGCCAAGAGCTGATCCTGGGAAGGACAGGGTCATGCTGGACGTGCTAATGGTGCTGGCTTGGAAGGGGCCATTGTCAAGGAGCAGACCCTCAGCAGAAGAGCAGAGGGTACTTGCTTGAACCTTCGTGGGGAGACACCATGTTTGATTAGCTTCTCAAATCCACCTATGTGTGGGATGGAAGAGAGGATCACTCCACTCTGGCAGAGATGATATAGAAAGTTCCTAACCTGAGCTAAGTGGCTTCTTGAAAAGAAATGACATATCCACATTCTGACCTCACAGAAGATATTATAGAATGACATTTCAAGTCTCTATTGATTTTAAGAACAAAGTTTTATATCTTGCAGATGTTATGATATAAGAAAAAATTCAATTAGCAAAAAAGATGCAATGCAGTAGGAAATATTCTAGCTACCTAAGATACCTTTGTATACCCGTATCTCCCATTTCTGATCCTAAACCATGTGCAATCGAAGATAGTTATCTCTATTTTCTATGTGGGAGATAGTATATATCTTCTATATACTATGTGAGAAAACAATCACACACAAAAAATTAAATCCAAAATAGATCAAGTGGAAGAAATCAACTATTCTCTTTTTTGTAAGGGTGAAAATGAACACCATTTTCAGATGTTAATGAAAAAAAAATGAGATAGTGTGACTCTTTGCTCTAGAGCTAAAAAGGTAAAAGGAAATGACTTGGGAAGAATTTATTGGTGTAAGTTTTGCCAGCTAAGACAACTAACTCTGTGGCGTAGCTATGTGCTCCTGGAAGCAGTCACAGGAACACTTAGCAGCGCTGTCCAGGGAAGGATCCCAGGCACCATGAAGGAGGAGGTAGCTGGTGGGAGGAAGGCTGAGCAAAGCTCATGTATGATCTGTAGAGATGCCCACGTGGCAGGGGACACAGAACAGCCCAGGGGGCATTTGGTCATAGTGGTGGGAGTGGGGGAGGTGATGGGAAGGAGAAGAGGTGGTTTGGGAGGTGGGAGAGGTGGAGAGGGATGGGAAGAACATGATGATAAAGGATAAGTTTTCCAAGGAAGGAGAGGTTTTGTCAGAGGGAGGAGGCAGCTGTGGTGGAAGTGGACACTATGGAAGTCCAGATGAAGATGGAGGTGACAGTAGATACATGAGAAAATAAAAATAAGAAACTTGTGAATTATATGACTATTCTTGATAGGTGCTTTGGGCATGCTCTTCTAAATAGCACACATGAATATCATCTTTGAAGTCAAACCTAATATTCTTACATCTGATTAATAGATGAGAGCATTGTTTTACACTGTTGGTTTCTCACAAGTAATTTCCCCCATATTTCATATACCCTGAGTATGGCAAGTCTTTTAAACAAAAACTTCTGAATAAAATGTTAACTGCCACAAAACATGAAAAATGCAATTATTTTGTTTTTATAATTGAATTTAGACTATTAACTATGCCTAAATTTGAAACACATAAATTATTTCACTTATAATGCAAAAGAACATAAACTACTAGCCTCATTAAAAAAGGCAGCTTCACCCATATGATATCTTTTGAAAGTGGTTAAATGAATGAAAATCTTAGTCCTCTCCACCCATCAGCAGGTTGATTAGTTTCCTCGGGAACTGAGGTTGGGTACAGGGAACAGACTGTGCACCTGTAGCTAATGGTTTCTTAATCTAGCCTTTCTGGGTATATTTCTTTGATGCCATGGATTTAGCCAGAAGTAAAAACATGATGTCAGAAGAGGGTCTTGCAACATCTGGTCTTTGTCAACCATATAGATGCGCAGTTCCCAGAATACTGCCTTGCCTGTAGTCACATTCAATAGATCTTTTATGAGTACATTAAAGGAATGAGTGCAATGAATGAAAAAAACAGAGCAAATATTGCCAAACTCTCAGATCCTACAGGCCTGTGGTGGAGGCAGAACGGAATAGGAATATCATAGAATGAAAGGGAAGATTCTGCTTGGGAAGGCAAGTGCTTTGGCCACAGTAAGCACGGCGTACTGGGGCCCATGGAGAAGCTTCTTTGCTTTTAATCACCTTCTGCATCTTCTCTTCTCAGTGTCTCTTGCCTGGCCATGTCACTCATTCACCAAGTATTTATCGGACACCTCCAGTACACACCTGCAGTGAACAGGATGCACCAGGCTCTGCCCTCAAGAGCTCACATTCTGATGGGGAGAGACTGAAAACACACCGTTTTTATGGCTTAAGATATTTTTAAGACAAATAATCTTAAGGCCACAATGTAGGATCATATGATGACAGTGGTGGGGGTCTGGGGACAGTTTTGGATGAAACAGCCCAGGGATGCTTTTCTGATGTAGTGACATTGGCCCTGTGCCAACTGCCAAAATGGAAATGGGCCTTTCTTTCCCTAGGGAATACCATCAAAGACAGTGAATGTCAAACTAGAGACTCCCTGCAGAGGTAAAGAAAATGGGCCACAATGGAAGTGGTAAAAGAGCTCCTAGCAGCTAATTATTTTAAATTCTTGCTCAGAAGAGCCAAAATTATGAGGGAATATATAGACACAATCCCAGAAACTGGGTGACTTTGAGGAATTGTAGAGGACAAGAGGGTAGCCTCAAACAAATATGCCTATTATTCCCCGCCAGGGCAAGAAAATTAAAATTTTGTCCAAGGTTGCTGAGATTAAGGGAATTCTTAGCAAAATGCAAGGCTGGCTTTTAAGGAACTGTACACCTGTCCTCAGGGGATCCCCTCACCCCCTGGGGGCATTGTCAACTTGACTGAGTTCCAATGCCACGTACAACTGAGCACCATCCAAAGACCTGTGCTGCTACAGGCTGCTCACCTGGTATTCAGAATATATGAAGCCTTTGTCCAAACCTGAGTTTACTGTACACCCACACAAATGCCCCACATTTATTCATATTCACTCATTCATTCGTTTCACAAATATTTAGTGTGCACTAACGGCAGTGCTGTGGATAACGAGGAGAATGATACGGTGCAGGCATGCACTTACAACTTCAGAGTTAGGCCAAAGAAGCCCAACCCGGGGGCTGCCACTTCCCTCTCTATGTGCATAAGGATAAAACTCTCTGCAACACAGCTTTCTCATCTGTAAAATGGGGGTGATAACAACACGGGCTTGGACTACATTAGTCATGGAGGGAAGGAAAGAGGGAAGGTGGGAAGAGGGAAGGGGGAGAGGGAGGGAGAGAGTAGGAGGGAGGAAGGAAGAATTGGCACTGACCACATTTGGGAGGACTGGATGACACAGGGACACCTGCCACTTGGCGCTTCCAAGAGCTCACCACTGAGCTCACCTGGGAAGGCAGTTCAGATAATGGTTAACATTTATTGAGTGCTTATAATGTGCCAGACACTATCCAAGCCTGACACATGCAGACTCACTTCATCCTCAGCACATTGTGAGTTTGGTTCTGACTTCATTATCCTGACTCCATAGTTCAACATTCCAGGCATGGAAGGGTTAAATGACTCTCCCAAGGTCAAGGTCACATAAGGAGTGAGCAGGTGACAGAACCAGGATGGAAAACCAGGCACGTGGCTCCAATCACTGCCTGTTACCTGTGTGTGTGAGCACTAGCAACCACCACCATGCACACATGCTATTATGGGAGGAAGTCGGGTGGTCCAGGAACTGTTCTTGGGAAGAAGCCTGCATCTGGAAATTTCGGGGTACCCTTGAGGGGGCAGCAGGAAAAGAGGTGGCAAAGAGCAGCAGAGAGAAAGGATGAGCAGAGCAGGAGGCATGGGCAAGCAGGTGCATGTGACTGAAGAGGGCAGAGTGTCCCGGGTCAAGCAGCATCCCACACCATGCTAGGGGCTTGGACTTTATCCTCTAAGCGATGGGGACTCACAGGGTAACAGTGTGATGGGAATCAGACTTTAGAAAGATTGCTCTAGAGGCCAAACTGATGTGAGGAAGATGACCAGGGACTACAGAAGTCAGTTAGCCAGCTGACCTCTGACTTTTGACCTCTGGCTTCTGTCAGATGTCCCCATGATTGTGGCCAAAGGTATGGACAAAACCATGACATATTTAGAAGATAGAAATGGAAGAAAGTGGTGCTTGTTGAATGAAACGGCTGACAGAGAAAGAGGGGAAGAGGAAATGCCCCAGGCTTCAACTTGCAAGCTGGGGGAGGGATGCTACCACCTCCTCCCCAGCTAAAATCGGAAGAAAAGTTGGCACCAAGCTCTCAGGAGTGAGAAGCTGCCTGCATCCCACACTCAGAGGGTTCCCCCATCCCTTTGCTTCTAACTTTCTTTTATAATGAAAAATTATAAACATATAGAAAAGTAGAAGGAATATTACAAAAATGGCCCATTGCCTAGATTCAATAATTCACTAACTTAAGTTTGCCACATCTTCTTCTCCATGTGTACATGATATATATTTACATAGTTATACAATATTTTCTTTGGGGTTTTATTGTCAAATCATTTAAAATGCACTACAGACATCACTGCATTTACTCTTAATACTTTAGCATGTGTCATCAAAAGATATTTAGCCAAGCAATCACAATGCCATTATCACACCTTGACAAAATTAACAATTACCTTGTATCGCCTAATGAGTCCAGTTAAAACTTCCATAACAGCTCCCAGAATTTTATACTTCTTTTTTCAAAACAGGATTCTAGTAATGACCCCGTTTGGCTTTTATCTCCAAAGTCTCTTTAAATGTTGTCTGGGTCAACATTCTCCCTGATATAATCCAAAACAACTGGCCACACAATTTAGAGAAAGGAAGGTTTATGTGCTCACAGTTTTTTTGGAGATTCTGGGTTCAATCCATGTGAATCTGGGGTCTATAGATCTCAGGGCATGGTGACGGGAATCAGAGAGAGGGAGAACACATGGGTTCTGCCCCTCAACATCACAGAGGCCGGAAGCAAGTGGGAGCAAGGGGAAGGAGAGAACTTGATATAATCCCCAAGGTCACATCCCCAGGGACCCTTCCTTAGAAACCAGGCCCCACTTCCAACATTATCTTGTTTCTGTGAGGGCTGGGGGGACATTCTAAATCTAAACCATTACAAATGTGCAACAGTGCTCCATCTATTTTTTATATTGACTCATTAAAGAAACAGAACCAGATGACTTGTAGAATGCTCTGGAGCCTGAATTTGTCTGCTTGTTTCATCCCAAGATCATCCCTTGTTCCTCTGCCCCCCCCCTATTTTCAATAAGTAGGAATTAAGTCCTAAAGGCTTGATCAGGTTTGAGCTCAAGGTTTTGATGAGCATATATCATTGGTGACACCATGTTATTCCTGTCACATTCCATCAGTGCTAGGATGTTGGTTTCAAAACACCATCCTGCTGGGCGTGGTGATGCACGCCTGTAATCCCAGTACTTGGGAGGTTGAGACAGGAGGATCACAGGTTCGAGGACAGCCTCAGTGTATTGGTCAGATCAACAGAATTCAAAGAATGAGTATATGAAAAAGGAATTTATTAGATCAGCTCACAATGTAGTCCTGAGTTTCGACTGCACGTGAATAATCAGAGGAATCAGTAGCTGGTTGGGCGGTCTAAGAGCTGGAGCCTTAGGATTGAAGCAACCACCAATTCAGTCCAGTCCAAGATGTGAAGATAAGGAAGCTCTTTGAAGAAACGATGGCGAAGTTTCAGCTCGAAGGCTGGAGGCCGACGATCTCAGACGAGAGCAGAAAATCAAGAAGCTCTTCAAGGAAATGGCAAAGTTGGAGGCCAACAATCTCAGACGAGAGCAGACACGTTTTCTTCAGGAAGAGTTGCGGCTCCCTCTATGCAGCTTTCTCCTTCTTTTATCTAAGTCCTGTACCTAATACTCAATATTTAATCAAGATTCAAAAAAGAAAATCCTGTATCGCTTTGAGAAGAAAAATGAGTAGCTCAGCTACTATTGAGTCTGTTTGCTCTGACTAGCACCCCAGTCTGATCCATGGCACTGTTGAGAATCTAGAATACTCTGGTCTCAACCTAAACTTGGACCAAGAACACAGCAATCCCTCATGTGTGTCTGGAACAATCAGTAAAGATATTGAAACTAGATTTTTTTCATCAGAAAAACCCTCACATTTTAAACTAAGATTGACAGAATCTTCCAGAATTTCCCTAGTACTGCACAATTCTTGTCACCATTTTTAAAACAACAAAAATTAAACCTAAGTTTCAGACCTCGACAACAAATACACTTCACTAGTAAGCATTCATCTTGTAGTTCTGGCTATACCCAAGTTTATTTTTCTAAAGTTTTCATCTGTACCCTCACAAGAATAAGTAGTAGTTTCTTCTTTAATGTTTATGAGCACTGGGTTCACTTTCCTCATATTAACAAAAAATAAAAATTTAAAAATTCCAAAAAAATCTTACTCCAAAATTTAAAGAAAAAATATATTCATTAAAGTTCATCTGTTTTAGGTATTCTTAATCTAGACCTGAGAAAAGTCATACTAAATAAAGTAGTAGGACATCACAAGATGGAGGAAACAATCTTTGCACAAATATATGCAAAAAGTTCAAAGGGGACATGAAAATAACTATTTTCTTGCAGAAAATAAGTATTGTGTCAGAAAAACACACCCAAAACTAATTCTGTCTGGACTGTAATGGAATTTTTATTGACTCCTATCTCTACCACAAATTTTTTTTTTTTTTTGCGGTACCAGGGATTGAACCCAGGGATGTTCTACCTCCGCGCTACACCCCCGGCCCTATTTTTTTATGCTTTATTTTGAAACCGGGTCTCACGAAGTTGCGGAGGGCCTCACTAAGTAGAGAAGAAAGAGAGAGAGAGAGAGAGAGAGAGAGAGAGAGAGAAAGAGAGCTGAGGCTGGCCGCGAACCCGGATCCTCCGGTCTCCGCCTCCAAAAGTACTGGGATTACAAGCGTGCGCCACCACGCCTGGCCTTCTCTACCACAAATTTGAAAGTCTTGTTTTGGGGCCCATTCTTCTTCCTTTAGGTTGTTCACAGATCTTTGTTTAGAGGTCTGCCCAACAATTCCTCCACATTTCATAGGAACAGTATTAAGTAGTGTAGCACAAAACACAATTTTAGTCACATTTTAGAAAGCCACCATCACACCTTCTACCCTAACAGTGGCAGGGTCTGCAGTTTTTGTCTGGTGTTAGAACAAGTTTTTGGCTCTGAAAAAAACATTGAAAGTTGGTCCCATTAAACAATGATCTGGAGGCAAGAGATTTTCAAACACATTTCAGAAAAGTACAGATTACATTCATCCCCAAGTCTGAGATACCTGGCCTACACCTGGTTTTAACACTGCTGTGCAGTCTGAATAGTTTTACTATATCTACATTAAATATTGCTTTTAAATAGCAAACATTAAATTTTTCTCTGACCATGCAGACAGAAATGGAGAGAGCAGGAACACTAAGGGAGGGAAGAAATCCATTGAATTCCGTAGACCTGGGCCTCTTCTGTGCCATCTGCAACAAGGGGTGAGATTTCAGCTTGGGTTTCAAAAAGGACTGGGAGCTGTTTACTAAAAATTCACCTCTACTTGTTTGTCTGTACAAATAGTCAATACTTACTAAGGGAAGAAAAATAAAACAAAAAGTTGGAGTGTTTTCCTGTTGCATACTGTAAGGGCCAGCTATGACCCTTTCAAAGTCTCAAAGGATGTTCTACAGTATTGAGGAATCGCCATTTCACTTTTCAATACACAGAAAAGTTCTTCCTGAGACATTGAAAACTCCAATCCTGCACATCCCAAAGGACGCCTCAGAGCTGGGTGTGGCAAACTACTCACCACTAATATTTAGGCTCTACTGCACAACTGCTGGAGTGCAGGTAACCTGACAAGTTCTGTGTCTCTTGCCAATGCATGCTCACTTAAGAATTCATTCATCTTTTCCAAGTTAAACCTCAACTTGGTAGCAGTGGTGTCCTTTTTTTTTTTGTTCCCTAGGAAGTTGTGAATGCCATGCTTGGGATGAACTTGGCTGCCCTCTCATAGCCAGTCTGCCCCGAGCCAGTTCCCATTTTTTAATCATTCAGCATCAAGTTGAGAGCAATACTGAATAGCCAGGTTGTGCCAATATACAAGGGAAGTCAAGGAAGGAAACTAAGTACGCTAATTGGAGGGAAAAACATTTCTTTGTATTTTTACAGCATTTTCAAAGAAAAATGAGGTGAGCTGTGATTCTTCTGGGTATCTAATCAATAAACTTAATATGCAAGCTCCAGGTCCTCTATTAAATTTCTTAACAGTAGGATAAGACTCCTGATTTCTTCCTGCCTTCTCACTAATCATATTAATGGTCACTGCTATACACAGAGCTCCCTTCTAGGGCCTTACCTGTGACTCAGAGGCCAGGCACCCTTAGAGCAGAGCAACCTCCTATCTAGAGGAATCTTGTTCTCTTAAAGAGAACATTTCCCATGAGTTTCAATAGTTTGGAGAGTGTGGCAAGCGGTTGATGTCATTCTTACACACAGCTCCTACACTTGCTGTTACAAAGGCTATCAGAGCCTTTAACAACCCCCCTAGAAAATGAATTTTCTATTGAGACAAGCTTCCTTGGCAAGCAGTTGAATTCAATAAGTTGACTGCCGGGATTAAGATTCCCGCCCCCAATCCCTAGTCAGAGCTATCATTACATCCATTTCATAAAACTCTCAAGTTCCTGGGTCATGCTGGTAGGTACATAGCCACAGATGTTGTAGACCATCAAGGGTTAAGTTTCTGAGGTTAATCGGGACTGTCTTAGCAGAACACACAGTGAACTGTTGAGGGGAAAATGCTTGCGTGCAAGGTCCTGAGATACCCAATAATCAGAAATGAGACCAGATGGAACCTCCTCCTCTGCATTGTGTTTGTCCTTAGTTTATGCAGAGAATTGTACTTTGCTCTAGTTAACAAGTTATTTCTGTGCATTCCTGAGTTTGCTTTGTTTAAACTTCTCAACAAAAGAGGCACCTGAGAGGAGACTTGCAGAAGAAGATTTCTGCTCTTCTCCCCAGCTTCTCCTGAACAATTTCAATTGTTGACTCTGAGTCTTTCATGCAAGGGCACAGATAAAGTCTGCAGTGTCCGCAGCAAGGTGTCTGCAACATACAAAAATCATTTAAAATCTGCCACTGTTCATTTGAAAACTAGTTTCTTGAGTTCCATCTCTTCTGTGCAAGTATTTCCCTCCAAACCCTGGTGCATGCACCCTTCTTTGCTGAGATTGCAGCAGCAACACACCCACTGGGCTCTCTCCTACAGAGTTGTTAGCACTGGGTGACATATTTGGCTTATCCAAAAGAAATCCAAGGAAAGATTCCAGAGCACAAACTGTGGAAGAGAGGCTCATGGGCTCAACCATCATCTCTTTTGCAAAGACTTCATTGAATTCCCTCTTCAGATCCTTTTCAAGACAAAACAGGAGATAAGAATATTTCCATGGAAGTTATCTTCAACTACTTCATCTTCATCAATTATTCAGTCTTTGACCTCCTAAAACTTCCTGAGGACAGCCTCCCATGATGACTCTCCAGTGGCCTGATCCATTGCTTATCAGACAAGCTCTCTCATGGCAAATGCAGAAAAGCCACCCTGGTGTAGATATACACCAATGACCACCCCGTACATCCTGCTATCCATTAAGATCACCGATGTTGGGACCCTGCACAGAACTCCACATCAGCTGGGCTTTGCTTCCCATTATCCCATTCTCCCAAATCTCTATTATCCCATCACACTTTGGCCTGTGTTTCTTTACTTAGTGAGCTGAAACTTCTCCAGCCTCCACAGTCCTGCCAGGGCAGATCAGGGTACCCTGGTCCACAGCTGCAAAAGCATCTCAGCACATCTGCCTAAGGAGAGCACTCAGATGAATATGGAGGCACCCACCTCTGGACCCTGCATTCCCCCCAATCCATGAGCTGCTATCACAGTGACTGCCCAGTCCGACCCTGACACTCATGTCATTTGATTATAACCTCCCCTGTTCATTTTCTCCCATGAAAGGGTTTATCTCCCAATTGCAGAATACTGGGCATAAACATTGCTGAAATTTCTTAGTAGAATCCATTCCTATCCTTGCCTCTCCTGACAGGGACACAAATGCACAATTAGCCACATGGACTAACCAAGACACCAAAGTCTTGTAGGAGAATTATGGTTATTTGCTAACCACCGACATCAAAGTCTCCACTCAGAGAATTGAAATTCAGTGGAGAGAAGATGGCATAAGGCAGCATTCTTAATTAAGCTGTGCACTTGAAAGAGTTTTAATTAAAGATATTTATTGGACACACCCCCCCCCACCTAGGAGTTTTTCTCATTTGGGAGGTATAGAATTTGAGAACAAAGTGTCTGGTTTCTGGAACCACTGGCTAAGGAATATGTTACCTCTATCCCCCCTTCAGTTCTGCTTTCTTGTGGCAGAATAATTATTGACATGCCTGCACTTTTTCCCCTCCCACTCTGACCCCCCCGCTGCAAGTTGATAAGAGATTACACTGTCTTGCCTCATGCTGAGTTTCTCCTGCAGCTGAAAGAAGGGACCTGAAGTTAAACCCTCTTCTTGTCTTTTATGAAAAGAAATGACATTAGATGTTTCAGATGGAGCAGTCATGAATCAGGGTTTCTTGCAGGCCAAGAAAGGGACAAAATTTGAAGCTCCTACCATGGTGGGGAATTAAACCAAACTGCATGGCACACCTCTGAGAGGGTGATGGGCCATCAACAAGGAGGGGCAGTGGGTAAAGCCTTGAACCCTCCCTGTTCAAGGTCCTGGGATTCCAGTTTTGCAGAGGTTCATGGATCCAAAGGGCAGAAGGTATTAGTCAGGGTTCAATTAGAGAAATAGAACCAATAGGAGACAAAAGATACATAAGGCTTTATTAAAAGGGAATTGGCTTAAGCACTCACTGGGGCTTGCTAAGCTGACTCTGCAAAGCTGCCTCCACATCCAGTACTAGAGCCCAAAGCCCACAGGCTGGCAGTCTAGAAGGTCGAGCATGAGAAGGCCGGAACCTCACAAGCATGAGCTGAAACTCCACAAGGCCAAGATTACCCATGTGGGCTCTTGTGGCCTCAGACATTGGTAAAAAGGGTATCCTGCCGAGGCCAAGGTTCTCAGTAAGGTGTTGAACACATGCACAGCTGACCTGGGAGTCAGAGAAATCAAAAGGAGATCAAGAGGAATGGAGAGCAATTTCAGGCCAGGTTGCTGCTTCATGCTGAGAAAGTGGATCAACAGATCAGAGACAATGTGTGCACACTACAAAATGGCTGCTCCTTCCCTCCCTCCTTCAACCTTCATCTCCCTCCATGACCCACACAAACAGGAAACACATAAGGAAAGGGAATTCTGGAAGCTGGGTGTGGTGGCGCACACCTATAATCCCAGCTACTGGGGAGGCTGAGGCAGGAGAATCACAAGTTCAAAGCTTAGCCTGGGTGATTAAGCAAAATGAAAATAAAAAGTTTGGTCAGCCTGCACCGGGGCTAGCAGCTGCCAGCACCATGGCTCCCAGAGACCTCCAGCAAAGAAAAAACAGAAACTTGTGAAGCCAGAGACTACAGGCCATCATCAAAAGCAGTCAACTTTTCTCTCCATGCTCAACAAAGACCCGACTACCCAGATGGCCCAGCTAGATCCTGCAGCTGCAGCTGAACCAATTTCTGCCTGCAGGGACCCAAGCAGCACTCAAGACTGTGAGTTAACAAGCTGTCCCAATGGGAAACCACCCTGAGCAGCCACAGGGACTTGTGTGGCAACAAACAGACTCATGGGGTCTGTGAATTTGCAAATCACCCCTGCGGAGGTGGGGGGGGCTACAGTCGGACATAGCAGAAACATGAATTAGCAGACAGCCCCTAGGGACATCCAGTGGGGAGGGACCTAGAGTCACAGTTTTTTTGCCTTTGCAGGGTCTTCAGTGATCACCACAGAACAGCCAGCCATGGTGTCTGTGGGGTAAAATAACTCAGTCTACCGAGTTGCAGGCTTGGAAAGCTATAAACTTGCTCCTGGCTGTGTTTGGGTGCTACAAGCACCATCGTCAGAGACCAACAAGGTCTCACATGATCTCAGACGCCCAGAGCAGCAGTGGTGTCCCTGGGGCTAAATAACTGAGCCACCCAAGCTCCAGGCTTAGAACTGTACAATCTCTCTGTGCCAGGGCTTGGGCCAGGAAAGCAGGGAGGCCAGGGGCCACGGGGGTTCACATGATCACAGCTACAGGCTCGGAACTCAACACACTCTCTGTCAGGAGTTTGTGCCTGGCACGCATGCATGCTAGTGACTGACAGTGACTTCTTATTAATAAAAGGAACAATCCAACAAAAAGATATAATGATAGTAAGCATTTATGCCTCAAATGTGAGTGCACCCATTTTTGTAAAACAAACTCTTTGGGACATCAGGTCTCAAGTAGACCCAAATACAATAATATTGGGAGACTTCAACACACCACTCACACCACTAGATCAATCTTCCAGGCAAAAGATGAGTAAAGACTCTTCAGACCTAAATACTATAAAGCAAATGGACCTAATAGACATATACAGAATATTTCAACCAACAACAGCTGAATACACATTCTTCTCAGCTGCTCACAGAACCTTCTCCAAAATAGACCACAAGCTGGGCCACAAAGCAAGTATCAGCAAATTCAAAAAATGTAATATAATTCCCTGAATCTTCTCAAATCACAACAGAATGAAAGTAGAAATCAACAACAGAAAGACCAAAATAAATTACATAAGTACATGGAGACTGAATGATACACTCTTCAATGAGGACTGGATCAGAGAATAAAGGGAGAAATAAAAAACTTCCTAGAATTAAATGAATGTAGAAACATGACATACCAAAATCTATGGGACACTTTGAAGGTGGTGTTAAGAGGAAAATTTATAGCACTGAGTGCCCACATAAGAAAAACAGAAAGTCACCAAATAACCTAATGACACACCCAAGGACCTAGAAAAACAGGAACAGTCTAATCCTAAAGCCAGTAGAAGGCAGGCTTTACCCTTATGCCCTCATTTAACCTTCTTACTACCTTAGAGGCTTCATCCTAAATACAGACACATCCGGGAGGTTCGGGCTTCAACATATGAACTTTGGGGAAAGACATTCATTCCAAAACACCAGAGAACAGAATCAAGTGCCAGATTTCAAGAAGAAGGAATAAGAGAAAAGCATTCGGAAGCAATGTGGCATGAAGGAATGGGCACCAGCCTGGGGAGCAGGCCTTACCACCAGCTTAACTATGTGGTGAGTTGTAGCTAAAATACTCTGCACACCTTCAGTTAAAGGAATGAATGAATGATCTCTGTGATCTAAGAAGTAATGAGACAGACATGGAAAGAGGCAGTTCAGCCCTGCTTTGGGGCTTAGTACGTTGGGGTACTTTCCATAAAGGAAGTCACCCTCTGAATCCTGACACAATGGGGGCCAGCCATGCATGCGTACATGGTGTCCCAAGCCCAGACCATGGCCTATATGGGCCTGTTCCTCATCTCTCAGAAGCACTCTCCTGACCCTCTACCTCACATGTGGGTTAGCCAAAACCCCTATGGTAGTCAGAATTCCCACTTCTGGAGTCGTGCTGGGTGCTGTAGTGGGACCCAGTTCCAAGAGGGACACCTGGAGGACAGGTTACTCCCACTGACTGGCTGGTATCATATTTCGTAGGATCTTATGAAATTGGGCTACCACAATACTGCTGTCATGCTGATTTGGGGTGATTCTCACTCATATAGGACATAGGACATGGGCACTGATGGGAAGATATGCAAATATATAAGCACCTCTTTTCTACCCATCAGTCTAAATCTTTATTGGTAAGTCACTATAATTTGCATGAGTCCATTAATTTTGCACTATGTTTTAAAATCAATTTGTTTACATAGGCAGGGGCCCTGCAAGAGGTTTTTCCAGAGGCTCGTGCACTCCAGGGATAGCCCTGAAAAGAGGCATACCTATTTCACATTTTGTCTGAAGCCAGATCTTCCCAGAAGAATAGAGGAGACAAAGTAGATAAGAATTCATGGTGGGCAGATTGCCAAAGGGGGAAGGTACCTAGAGCATTGCTCAACCTTAAGTAAAAGGGAGCTGGTCTGAACTTTTATATATCTTCGTGGGAGTTTTTTTGTTTTGTTTTTTGGTTTTTTTAGAGAACACTAGAACAAAGAATCAGAAGAAATGCTTGTGGTCTAACATTAATGATTGGATCCTGTCGATCCCTTCAGCACTGATTACACATCCACCCAGCTGCCCTCTTGCTCACTCGCCTGACACTCTACAAACAGGCCCTGGACATGGGCTTTGATCGTTAGGCTTTAGAGTGGGATGCTTAGGTCAGGTTTTCTGTCTCTGCTCGTATAAGGCAGATAGAACAGCTAGACAGTTCTTAGAAGGTCATTGTACTAACTGCTACAGGTGCCCCAAAGCCCTTGGATACAGTACCATTTACCAATTGAAAGCCTTTCAGCTCTGAGATACCCTTCATCATTTGCTCTACCAAATCAAAGCTGGACCATTTAAGCATTTCTCTTTTGCAGCAAGCGTTATGTAGGCTTTGACAGTAAAGACATTGGAAGGCAGGGTTTGTTTTCCTGGCTGCAGTGTGTTCATTTCATTAGACAACTGAGTGTGCTTGATCTTTTCCACTGTGCCAGTGGGTTTCTTCTCCCAGCACCTGCTTTGGCCAGTTGTGCAGCACAATCCCTCTTCATACTCTCAGAGTCTGCTTTCCAATAAAATGCTAGCACATACTAATTTTTGAATTCCTAATTTACAGCACTCACTGTGAACATGTCCATCCTGCAAAAGCTTCTGGAAATGGTTAAGAATTTTTAAAACAGAGGCGAGCCTTAGGAAATACTTATGTTTCTCATGATGTTTGTACCACTTTTATGTCCCTAGGAAGGAAAAACTGGAAGAAATGAAGGCAAAAGTGGTACAAGTACCCTGGTAAGTCTTGGCAAGTTGAACATTCATCTGGCTCTTATATAAAATAAAGCTTCTGGCATTCACCTAAGAGTCAGGGGCATTTGGGACAACTTCCCATGTATCAGGCACTGTTTTAAGAATTTATTAGAATAATTCATGTAATTCTCAAAACCAGCATGTGAGGTCGGTCTGCCCAACTTTGTTCTATAGATGCCACTGAGTATGTTGGTTGACATCTATAAGTAGCAGAACTTGGATTTTCCACCCAGGATTCTGACTCCAGAACACAGTGTGAGTCATTGTACCATAGCCAAAAGAATGCTCTAGAATGTTCCATGTCAGCAATGGTTGCTCATAACTCATTGCCCAGAAGTAGTTACATGGCCCACCCACAGGGGAGACATGATGTTTAGCCCCCCTAAAGAACATCACAATTCACAATCACCTTGGTGGGGGACAATTCTCCACAGATCTGTCTTGATTCTTTATGTCCTACAAGAGGAGGCACTGACAGCTTTTGTTCCCAACCATCTTTTCAAGGATGTTTGCCTACAAAGTCCTTTGGAAGATAGAGATTGTGCCTTATTCTGGAATATGGGACAGGTTTCTTTACTGTCTGGCGTAATAGAGATTTTGTCTCTTTCTCAGGTAATAGATGAGCCAATTCTCCTGGAGCCCATTAAAAAGATCAAAGTTCCCCAAACTCTGAGTTCCTTGCCCATTGTACAAACCCATGGTGTGTGCAACCCTCACACGCTGCCCCTTGGTTTGTGGCAACAAGAGAAATTGATGTAAATGTAAACTTCATGCTGTTTTCAGTGCTGTGAGAAATAAAGTCCTTTGTCTCTGACCCAGTGTCATAGTTAGAATTCTCTTTGTTATAATCCAAAGACCTGACCATGTAGATCAGAGGAAGGAAGATTTGCTCACAGTTTCCTTGGGGATTTGGGGGTTCAGTACATGTGAGACTGGGGACTGTGAATCTCAGGGCATGGTGGTGGTAAGAAGCAGAGAGAGGGAGAGCACAAGGTTTCGATTTAACATTGTGGAGGCAAGAAGCAAGAGAGAGAGCAAGCAAGCAAGGGGATTCCAAGATACAAGCACAATCCCTAAGGCCACACCTCCAGGGACCCACCTTCTCTAGCCACATCCCACCAGCCTAGGTTACTACTAAGATAAATCCATTGGAATGGATGTATCTACTGATGAGATTACAACTCTCGTGACATAACTATAACAACCTTGAGCTCTTCAGGGGTCACTCTATATCTGACCATAACACTCAGGGTGTCTTGTCTTCTGTTGACATCTATAAAATTAGTAGACTAAGTCACAAGCCAAAGCAAGTCCCCACTGCCCTGGGGCTAATATAACAGGTGGGCCATTTTCACTCTTGACAATCAGATCTTTTCTGATCCATTTCCCTATAACTTACTCTCTACCACATCATCCTATATGTTTCCTTCATAGAAATTGTACCTTCAGTTTTCATTTCCTGTCTCCTGAATGCTAACTCCTTGAGATTTTATAGCACTATCCACAGTGTGAAGGACAGTGGCCTGGAACCTATGAGGGTCTCAAAATATCTACATTAAAGGGGGAGAGAGGAAAAAATTAAATGTGGGGTGTCCCAACCCCACATCTGACCTGAGTACTTCTCTCCAGCTCCAGTGTTCCAGCAAATTCCAAGGGTGTGATCAAAGGGGTTGGCTGAGCCTTCAGGAAAGGGTAGCCAGTAAGTCATCCCAGGACTAGAACACTGGGCCTATTCCCATTCTATAAGTTCCTCCTTAGAATAGGTATAGAAGTTGCGGGTGTAGACGCTGGCTGGCCCTGAAGTGAGTTTTAGAGTCCTTCACCTGGCACTGCAAAGCCAACCTCGATGGTCCAAGGAGGGACCCTAGTGTCCAGTGCTGCCCAGGGTGGAGCAGAAGGGAGGGTGGGGGAAGACACTTTGTCTTTAGCTTACATCTTTCCTGGCATGGACTTGGTAAGTTTCTTTCAGTCTGCTTTCTGCAGGTTTCATTTCCAATCTGGTGACTCCTACAACTTTTAGATCCAAAACCATGCACTTCATTTCCTTTCCCTGACAAATTTGAATGGGAGACACAAAAGGTCATATTTTTATAATTTTTTTTCAAATTTACCACTATCTTTAAGATTCTCTCTCTTGTTTTTGTTCTCTCCTGTCCTCTTCATATCCTTCCCTTTCCTCCTCTTCTAGTCTTCACATGCCAGCTTTCTTGGGATTTCTACTACATTCTACTTGGGATTTCTACTACGAAATCTACTACATTCACCTCAAATAAACTGACATTTTTCATATCTCTTTTCTCACCTGAATTCTAGATATTGCAAACAGGCTTGGGAAAGATACTGGTGCTTTTTTCCTTAGTTTTACTTATTTACTTTAAACTGTAGCAGGAACTCAAAATGTTTTGAATTTCTAAAGTAAGATGATGTGTCTTTCCATTGTTTCAGCTGTTTAATACAGAATGTGCTGGCTTTTGAGTCAATATGACAAAGAAATTGAAGACTCAATAGTTCTCTTATGTTGGAAGTCATCTTAGTCCACACAATGAGGTCACCATTTTGGACTGGCTTAGCTATGTACATAGTACATACTGAGTGGAAATTGTCAGCAAGCAGAAAAGCTTCCTTGGACCAGATGGGACCAAAAGGTAGACTTTGATGACCTCCTATTCTCTCTGAAATGTTAACCTTGCCCCTCCCTAAACCTGGCTTGTGACTGACACACCCTAGACTTAGCTTGTGACTGACACACCCTAAACCTAGCTCCTGACTGCCTTTTCCTAAAAACTTAGCCTGTAACCCTAACCTTAACTTGTGACCTCCTTGCTGTTTGCTTTGTTTAAAAAAGACGCTGGCCCCAGGAGGTCAGAAGAATTGCCTGGCTCCTCCTTGGCCTACTCCCATATTAAAAAATAATTGTTTATTAAATATTAAAAAAGAATTGTCATGCAAGGGACTTCAGCAAGCAGCAGCCGCAGCACCGGCACCACCACACTCTTAAGTGAGCTGAACAATGTTTACAGCAATAAAGGAGGGCAAGTGGTTGTTACATACTTCTGATACCTGGGCATCATTTTCTGTAATGGCTAAAATAAAGATTCCCCCACTGACATAGTTGAAATTGCTAATCTCAATATCATGTATGGGGAAGGGGTGGGAGAAGGGAGGGAGCGGGGAGGGAGCTCACCAAGTGCTATGTGCATGTAAGTCCCTAGCACTCTGAACTACATTATGATGTGAAACTACAATGTGACGCAGTCCTGGAGTTCTGACCAGCAGAGTCCAGGAAAGACGACACACAGACACTTCAGTACAGATGGTGCAGTTCCTCTTTATTATCCTCTCTTTCAGCTTCCTCTCTCTCCGCTTCCACTTTATTGACCTCTGCATCCCGCTTATATTATGTACGAGCAACCCCTCCCCAATCACGCCAGAAGCAATCCTCCAATTACACCTCTCTCACGCCACATACACGCAGGCCAGGCCCCCTCTCATAGGCTCTCCAGCAGCAAGCACGCAATGAGCATGCACCAAACGCGTGCGCTTCCCAACTGCGCATGTGCTAGGTCTGGTAAACAAGCGCGGGTCACGAGACTTGGCAGCCCGCCACGGCGCCATCTTGGCTGGCTCGACCGAGCCCAGCTTCCCACAACAATGCACCAATGAAAGCATATATAAAAAATAAAATACGAGGAATCAAGATGGAGGGATAGCAAGAGGCAGTGTCTCACCCGAGCTCCAAGAGTGGAGCTCGGCGGGCAGGAAGACTGCTTCTTGACAAGAAAACAAGGGCAGCCAAAACTCAACAAAACAATGGGAGACAAAGGGCAGCGGAATGCGAGTCAGTGGAAAGAGTGGAGGGCAGTAGGGAGACCAAAGCATTTCACCTGGTAAGCAGAGAGTGGAGACAAAGGCGCCATCTTGGCTGAGCCACGCCAGCACCGCGGCCCCCGGGAATCCTCCAGCAAAGAAACAGGTGATTCTTGTGAAACCAGCGATTATAGTCCACCATCGAAAGCAGGCGACATCAGAATATGATGAAATCCAAGTCGAACCAGATCCACAGAACTCGGGTGAGTGAGATAAAGGGAGGAAGCGTGTTGCCAGCATTCTGAAACTTGAAACTCAGCCGGAGGGAAGACTGCTTCTTAACAAGAAAAGTGGGGAGGGAGGAGGGCTGCGGGGCTGGGGCGGTAGCTGCGGCCCGGCTCGGAGCCCACAAGGAGGACGAGGAGGAAGGCGCAACTGTGGCCGTGGTCGCAAAGCTCTTGGTGCTGGCTGCCGCTGAGCCCGGCACAGAAACAGCTCACTGTTACCCAGCACCCTCTCCTGCCCGCACCCTGGTGCCCAGACGTCTTTCAACCATTTTTAAAAAAATATATTTGGATGGGGCCCACAAGACCACTGGCCTGCAGCCTGAGAGCTGTGTGTGGATGCAGCAGGGCCTGGCGATCGGCCCCACACCGGGGCACCCTCAGCTCCAGCAGATGGCGACTGTGGCCAGCCGGTGCTCCTGCAGGAAGAGGTGTCCTGGTTCCAGGAAGCAGATGAAGGAGATGTTGGCCAAGGACCTGGAGGAGTTCCAGGGTGGCAAGGCCGCGGAGGTGCTCTCAGCCATGGAGCTCAGGATCCAATGGTACAGAAGGAGCAGGAGCTGGCCAGCGCCAAAGAGACTTTACAGGGGAGAACCAAGATAGTGGGAAAGCGGGTCACAGCGTGTTGCCAGTGCTCCGAGAGTCAGAGCTCTGCCAGCGGGAAGATTGCTTCTTGATTAGAAAAGTAGGGCTGGGTGTGGTGGTGCATGCTTATAATCCCAGTACTTGGGAAGTTGAGCCTGGAGGATCTGGGTTTGCGGCCAGCCTCAGCTACTTAGTGAGGCCCTCTGAAACTTAGTGAGACCTTGTTTCAATATAAAGAATAAAAAATAGGGCTGGGGGTATAGCTTGGAGGTAGAATGCCCCTGGGTTCAATCCCCAGTACCATCAAAAAAATAAAAAAGAAAAGCAGGACAGCCAAACTCAACAAAATAATGAGAGCCAAAGTGCAGCAGATTGTCAATCAGTGGAAGGAGCGGAGGGTGGTAGGAAGCTCAAAGCATTTATCCTGGTAAGCGGAGAGCGGAGACAAAGGCACCATCTTGGCTGAGCCACACCAACACCGGGGCTCCCGGAATCCTACAGCAAAGAAACAGCTGATTCTTGTGAAACCAGTGATTATAGCCCACCATCTAAAGCAGTCAACATTGGACTATAATGAAGCCCAGGTAGAACCAAATCCACACCTACAACGGCAGCGACTGCAAAGGGTGGGATGCGAACCTCAGCCCCACAAAGAAAGTGATGTGGAGAGACATAGATGAGGAAGCCAGGCACAGGAGCACCCCAACACTGAGAAAAAGAGCGGGTGAAACATGGCCCCCCTGGAGTAGCCTAGCACTGGCACAGAACACCCCAGCACTGAGGACCTGGATGAATATGGCATGGCCCCCTGGAGCAGCTCCACAACGAGAATGTAGGGCCATGCCTATACCACAACTCCCGGGGACCAACAGCAAAGAGATAGCAGATCCTTGTGAAAACAGCTACTATAGCCCACCATTGAAACTGATCAACTCCGGAACATGATGAAGCCCAAGTCAATCCAGACCTGCACCTACAATAATGATGGTTTCAAGGGGTGGGCCATGAGCCTCTGCTCCCACAATGAGTGTGATGAGGAGAGACAAAGAAGAGGTGGCTATACACAGGAGCAAGCCAACTCTGAGAACATGAGCCGGCAAGCCACGGCCCCCCATAAGCAGCCCAACACCGTCCTGGAACACTCCAGATCTGAGGACATAGGTAGATGAGACATGGCCCCCTCCCCAGCAGCCCAGCACTGAAAGCATGGGCAGGTCAGCCCCCAGCCCCGCCCCCAGAGATCCCCCTGCACTGGGGATGTGGAGCAGGCAAACCTTTGGCCCCACCCCCAGAGACCCCTGGCACTGGGGACGCAGGATGGGCAAGCCCTCAGCCCCACCCCCGGAGATCCCCCAGGCTGGGGACAAGAGGCAGGTAAGTCTTCGGCCCCGCCCTGAAGAACCACTCCCCCCGGCACTGGGAACGCGTGGCGGGTGAGCCCTTGCCCCTGCCCCTGGAGACCCCTGGCACTGGGGATGTGGGGCGGGCAATCCCTCATCCCCACCCCCAGAGAACCCCTGCCCCTGGTGCTGGGAACGCGGGGCGGGCGAGCCCTTGGCCCTGCCCCCATAGAACCCCTGGTGCTGGGGATGCGGGGTGGGTGAGCCCTTGGCTCCACCCCTGGAGACCCCTGGTGCCGGGGACGCGTGGTGGGAGAGTCCTCAGTCCCACCCTAAAGAACCCCTCCCCTCGGCGCTGGGGACACGGGGCGGGTGAGCCCTTGGTCCCGCCCCCAGAGAACCCCTCCCCTCAGCACTGGGGATGTGGGGTGGGTGAGCCCTCAGCTCCGCCCCTGGAGAAACCCTCCCCCCGGCGCTGGGGACACAGGGCGTGTGAGCCCTTGGCCCTGCCCTTAGAGATCCCCTAAGCGCTGGGGACATGGAGTGGGTGAGCCATTGGCCCCACCCCCAGAGAACCCCCAGCGCTGGGGACGTGGGGCGGGTGAGCCCTCGGTACCACCCCCAGAGAACCCCTCCCCTCAGCGCTGGAGATGTGGGGTGGGTGAGCCCTCAGCCCCGCCCCCGGAGAACCCCTCCCCCGGTGCTAGGGACATGGGGCAGGTGAGCCCTTGACCTCGCCCCCCCGGAGACCCCCCCCAAAGCTGGGGACACAGGGCAGGTGAGCCCTCGTCCCTGCCCCCGGAGAACCCCAGCGCTGGAGACATGAAGCAGGCGAGCCCTCGGCCCCGCACCCAGAGAACCCCTCTCCCTGGTGCTGTGAACACCGGGCAGGTGAGCCCTTAGCCCCGCCCTCGGAGATCCCCTCAGCGCTGGGGATGCAGGGTGGGAGAGCCCAGGGCCCCACCCCTGGAGACGCCCCCCTGGTGCTGGGGATGAGGGGCGGGTGAGTCTTTGGCCCAGTCCCTGGAGACCCCCGGTGCTGGGGACACAGGGTGGGTGAGCCCTCGGCCCCATCCCTGGAGAACCCCTTCCCCCAGCACAGGAGACGCGGGGCTGGCGAGTCCTCAGCCCTGCTCCCAGAGAACCCCTCCCCCCAGTGCTGGGGATGCAGGGCGGGTGAACCCTTGGCCCCATCTCCAGAGAATCCCTCACCCCGGCACTAGGGACGCAGGGTGGCGAGCCCCCGGCCCTGCCCCGGAGCACCCCAGTGCAGAGGTTGGGGAGGATGAGCCACGACCCTGCACTGGAGGGACCACAGACAAAGAGAGAAAACCTCAGATGAGCAAAGAAGGCAGACTAACTGGGGGAGATGGGAGGGAAGGAGAGGGAAACTGGAGCACAGGATGGACTTACACAAAGATATCAAAGTCAACTACTATGCTGAAAACAGGAAAGAGGGAGTGGGGAGGCAGAGGGGTGGGAATTGGGGAGGGCTAATTGACCGATGAGTACATATATACATCAACCACCCTGAAATTCAAGATGTATGATTGCAATGCACTAATAAAATTTTAAAAATAAAAATAAAATAAAATAATGATTCTCAAAAAGGTACTTCAGTAGTTGAGGTGGATGAATGTGTTCAATAGCTAAAATTATGACAATAGTCTTTTTCAATTACCTTGGGAGGGATGAAGATAAAATAATGATTCTCAAAAAGGTACTTCAGTAGTTGAGGTGGATGAATGTGTTCAATAGCTAAAATTATGACAATAGTCTTTTTCAATTACCTTGGGAGGGATGAAGATGGATAGAAAATAATTTTTCAAGTTTTTATTTTCCTCCCATAAATAGTATTCACACATCTGGAAGCTGCGTCTGTTTATCTGTTAACAAAAGACACCAGAAAACCAAATGTGATGAATCAATAGGGAACAGACATAAATACTTTAGGATCAGGTGATCCTGCTGAACTCAATTGCAGTTTCCCCAAAGATGCCATTTCATAAGTGTGAAATGGTTCCTGGAAATGGTTCATGAGGAAATATTTGTGGATTTCTAGAATGGATTCTTTGATCTAGGTATTCTACTATGTTGTATGCATCAGCATTTTTGCAGCCATAATCTAAAGATATGACCACATAGCTTAGAGGAAAGAAGATTTATTTTCTTACGATTTCAGGGTCAGTCCACGTGAAGCTGGGGACCGAGAATCTCAGGGCATGGCAGTGGGAGGCGGAGAGAGGGAGAGCACATGGGCTGTGCTCTTTACATCATGGAGGCTGGAAGCCAGAGAGAGTGAGAGCAGGGGGAAGAGGAACCCTTTACATAATTCCTAAGGCCACACCCTACCGGCCCACCAGGTACCACCCAGGTAAATCCATTACAATGGATTCATCCACTTCTGGGATTACAACCCGCTACAACCCTCATGACTCAATTACATCAGTTCCAAACATTAAGTGAGCTCTTTAGGGGACATTTTATATGTAACTATAACATATGTAAAACACAGTTGTGATTCATTAATCCAAACCATGACAGGCCAATGTCCCCATATGATTACAAAATTATAAAGCATTTAAAATTCAGTCTTAGTTTTCTGGTTTCAATCCCTTTGGTTTGATACCCAATAGTGGTATAGCCAGGTCATATGGTGGGTCCATTCCCAGTTTTCTGAGGAATCTCCACGCTGATCTCCATAGTGGTTGAACTAGCTTGCAATCCCACCAACAGTGTAGAAGAGACCCAGTTTCCCCACATCCTCGCCAACATTTTTTGTTGTTTGACTTCTTAATGATTGCCATTCTTATTGGGGTCAGATGAAATCTTAGAGTAGTTTTGATTTGCATCTCCCTGATTGCTAATGATGTTGAACATTTTTTCACGTATCTATTGGCCATTTGTATCTCTTCTTTCGTGAAGTATCTATTCATTTATATGCATACCCATGTTCATAGCAGCACAATTCACCGTGGCCAAATCATGGAACCAACCTAGGTGTCCATCAACAGATGAGTGGATTACAAAATTGTGGGAAATACACACAATGGAATTCTACTCAGCAATAAAGAAGAACAAAATAACATCATTTGCAAGAAAGTGGAAGGATCTGGAGAACATTATGTTAAGTGAGATCAGTCAATCACAAAAAAAAGAAGGGACATATGTTTTCATTAATATGTGCAACCTAAGGAGTAGTAGGGTCACACAAGGGACTC